>CM038797.1:46420004-46512878 GCA_021764765.1 Vicia sativa
GGATTTTGAGTGTAGATCTCGCTGAGAGCGCTTTGATGGTTGTTGGAGACCGGTGGGGTCTGCGAATCTTCGAATGGGAATAAGATGTAGATTTTTCCGGCACTATTCGACCAAGTCTCAAGTCCGATACCGCTGAGAAAAGAGGAATTGTTGAGAGATATTTTCGCTGATGATAAATACCGGCGCGGGGATGAAGTGTTACCGCTTGAGACCGATGTAACATTGCTTAGTTGAGTGGAATCATTGTTTCGGGACTAACGATACTCCACTGGGAAGGTTTGCAGTGAGGACATCACGGGGATCATGCTCGGGGAAATGCATTGGTGACTTTCGTTGTCATCTCAATTCCTAGAGCCCTAGTAACTACTTTTTGTATGTCCACTTTTCGCATGTTTAGAATAGATTCTTATTGTCAAATGCATATAATCATTCAAAGCAAATTGGACTTATTGCAAACGACAATAGGGAAAATGTAAAGAGAAAGAACTTGTATTCATTTGAAATGTATGATGGCCAATTAGTTTGTACACAAGAAAGGTAAAAAGCTATATGGAAACAATCTCAAGTTCCAACCATGCTAGTACATATATTTCAACTATCTCATTTTGTCGTTGTAATAGAAAGTGAGCAGATCGATTTTCGCCATTTGAATCTTGAATGCCGATAGTAGTCCGGAAGGTGTGATCTCGAAGAGACATAGTCGCACGCTTAAATCCCTAACTTTTGCCTAGACCGCTTTTTTCTGTTTTCATTCGGATACCCTTTTTGCCCAAGCCGCTTTTCGTGTTTTTACTTGCCGGGTGTACATGTTTTATATATCCTTAACTTTTGCCCGAACCCTTTGGTTAGCCAAGATGCCCTTATTTTTGTTTAGGGTCAATCTGAAGGTCTCTTCATGCGAGTATTTTTGACTATGTCTCAAGGCTCACAGTGGTGAAGCCTTCACCATCCATGGTGCTATGGTATCATAGCTCCGCCGAAAATATTGTCTTGACTACAAACGGTCCCTCAGGTGGGAGTCCATTTGCCCCTCGATCACCTTGTGGAAGAATGATGCGCTTGACTACTAGATCACCGACTGGTAGACTCGTGCTTGACCTTCTGTTAAATGCTCGATCATTCGCTCGATGATCTGTCCATGGCGCATGGATGCGAGTCGCTTCTCATCAATCAAATTAATTCGTCAAGGCGAGTCTCGACCCAATCGCCTTCACCTAACTCGGCCCCAGAGGACTCGTTGAGGGTATTCAACCTCGGGGTAGGATCGCTTCCATACCATACACAAGAGAAAAAGGGTTGCCTCGTTGATGTTTGTACCGAAAAGTGAGCAACCGTGAAGAGCAATGGTAACATCTCATGCCAATCTTGTAAGTCACCGCCATCTTCTCAGATAATCTTCTTAATATTCTTGTTGGCGGCTTCCATCCGCCATTCATCTTAGGCCGATAAGGAGAAGAATTGTGATGTTGATCTTGAATCTGCGCGTAGTTCGTGATCATCTTGTTGTTGAGATTAGAGCCATTATCTCGTGATAATCCTTTCGGAGTGCCATATCGACTGATAAGATTATGCTTGATGAATCGAGCCACAACATTCTTGGTAATGATGCGAACGAGGTCGCTTCTACCCACTTGGTGAAATAATCAATTGCCACAAGGATGAAACGATGTCCATGGAAGCGTGGGCTTGATTTCTCCAATCATGTCAATGCCCCACATTGCAAAAGGCCGGAGTCATAGACATTCGAGGTACCGAGGTACGCGGCACTTTGTCTCGCATAACCGCACTTGTGACAAGATCGAAAGCATAGGTGACAATCGCTCCATGGTGGACCAATAGTAACTCGTTTCAAAATCTTCTTAGCTATGGTGTGTCCATCGGAGTGGGTACCAAATGCGCCTTCATGTAACTCTTCCATGATAACGATGTGCTCGATCTACATACGAGTAAGCAAGTCGTGGTTGCGCTTTGTATAAGATGTCGTTGTCGAGGAAGAATTTGATGCAAATCTTCTCATGAACTTTATCATTGACGGATGCTCCTGGATATTCCCGAGTCTCAAGATACCTTTTCACGCCATGCAAGTTTCAAGGTTTCTCAGATCAAGCTCATAACAATACGCTGGTTCGTCAAACTTCTCAATGATGATCCGGGAGCTTCGTTGTCCCATCCGACTTGAACATAGATGACATAGTAGCCAATGCGCCCGCTAACCGATTCTCTTCTCGTGGAATGTGATTGAAAGTGATCTTCGTAGGGATCAAACTCGTAACATGCTCTCGATACGAATAAGATTCGATGCTTCGATCCCACTCGCCTTAATCTGATCGATCACCAAAGCCGAGTCTCCATACACTTGTAAGAACTTGATTCTTAAGTCAATAGCAGCTTTAATACCCATGATGCACGCCAGATTCGCCATGTTATTGGTGCAATCAAACATAATCGGCGGTGAAAGGCGACGTCCGCCGCAGTGGATGTAATAATGGCGCCAATGCCATTGCCAAGTGCGTTGAGGCTCCATCAAAACCATGGTCCATCGATCCTTGTTCAGTGCCTTCGTCTCGGCCTCGGTTCTTCACAACGTGACTAGTAAAACATCTTCATCTCGAAATTGAATCGCATAGACCGATAGTCATCACGGCTTGATGAGCCAAATGATCGCTACTACACCTTTGATCGCTTTCTCGAGAAGTGTACTGATGTCGATTCGGTCAAGATCATTTGCCATCTTGCTATTCTTCCGAGAGAGTGGTTTCTCAAATATGTATTTTATCGATCCATCTTGAAATCAACAAAGTAGTGTGAGTCAACATATATCGCCTTAGTCGGCGAGCGCCCCAAGCTAAAGCGTTGTAAGTTTTCTCGAGCCGTGAGTATCTTGTTTCACAATCGGTAAACTTTTGCTAAGGTAGTATATTGCATGCTCTTTTCGACTGCATGCCATGTTGCCCCAACACACACCCCATTGAATTCTCTAACACCGCCAAGTACATGATAAGAGGTCTTCCTTCAAGGCGGCATTGGATAGAGGATTCAGAGGTACCCTTGATTTTGTCAAAAGCGATCCGGCAATCATCATTCCATTCCACTACTTGATCTTTCTTTAGTAACTTGAAGATTGGCTCACAAGTAGCGCTAGATGTGCAATGAATCGCAATGTAGTTCAATCGCCCAAGAAACTCCGACTTCTTTTCTCAAGGGAGTCGGCATTTCTTGAATAGCTTTAACCTTGGCGGTCAACTTCAATACCTTTACCACCGACAACAAACCCTAAGAGTTTTCCGATCCGACTCAAAAGTGCACTTGTTAGATTAAGTCTTAGTCAGATTCTTCAACCTTTCAAACAGCTTCGCAAATGATCAAGATGTTCTTCTTCGCCCGTGATCGAGCTATCATGTCGCCGACGAGACCTCTATCTCGTGATGAATCATGTCATGAAATAATGTCACCATAGCACCGATAAGGGCCGCGCTCTTCAAATTCGAACGGCATAACCTTGTAAAGTAGTGCCCCACCTGTAACAAAAGTAGTCTTTCCATGTCTTCGGAGCCATTTTGATTTGATTGTAACCGAGAAACCATCCATGAAGGAGAAAACCTTATGCCGAGCGGTGTTGTCAACCGTAACATCAATATGAGGAAGTGGAAAATCGCTGGACTTGCTTTGTTCGTATCTCTCAGAATCCACACACATTCACTTTGCCATTTCTTGGTACGGGCACCACATTTGCAACCCATTTTGTGGTAGGGTAAGGAAGCCGCGGCGTTGAACTTGTTATAACTTCGCTTTGATTTTTCTCGACATCTCGGAGGCGCATGCTTAAATTCTTCGTTTCACCGAGAAAACCTTCTTTGTTGGCACTGTACCACAATATCAATGTCTAAACCTGCATGTCTTCGTATGACCAAGCAAAACCTCAATATAGTCTCGTAGCATCTGAACCATCCTTTCTTTAACACTGCTCAAGACCCGCATCCTATCTTGATCTTTTTCTGCCGGTCACCAAATTCACAACCTCAACTTGCTTTTCGTGGGGAGTATAACTCGCTCTTCTTGCTGTAGCAACCGACAAGTTCTCTGGCACTTCACAATCTTCCTCACTTTCTTCGGCTTGGTAGATCGGATTATCAAGTCATATTTAGCAATAGCATAACTGTATTAACGAGATTCGAGTGATTCTCGCAGTGTATCACGTGGTGTGTAAGAAACAAGCTTTTTGAGGGGTGATAAAGTAAAGAAAGAAAACAAACAATTGAATGCAAAATTCCAACGAATTTATTGAATGAAAATACGTGATGATAATAACCTAAAGCCATGATGCGGCAAGGCACTAGGCTTTAGAGTTTATTGTTCAAAACATAAAAAGCAAAACAAAACAAGAGCAATTACTCGGCTAAAGGAGATTGGTATGACGCCTTCGCCTTCCAATTGCGAGCCCATTCGGAGTTGGGAAGATCCACTTGCCGATGTGTCGTTGTCGCTGCCTTCTATAGCATGGATTCCAACTGGCCGATGCGAAAGGAAGTTGGCGGCACGCTCACGGCAGTATCATCTTTCGACTTGATGGTGAAGTAATGTCGAAGGAAGATCGGGAGTCGACCCAAAGAGTACTACCTCCTTGTTCAAAGCAGCAGCATCTTTAAAGTGAGGCCATCCTCGGAACTTTAGCAACTTCAGGGACAGGAGAGTCAGTCAGGTGACTGGGTATTGTTTCAAAATCTTGACAGGAGTCTCAAAGAATTCACCCTCCACCTCGAGGTATCGGAATGATCGTAGATGACCGACCATATATTCTTCACCACATACCGTAACAACCTTCCCTTTCACGGGCCTTCCGATGTGGTAAAGGTATGCCGCCCATGTATCCAAGGGCGCCCAAGTAGGTAAGAGTAAGCGGACGGATGTCCGTGATAAAGAAAGTGGAATCAAAAGTCTGGGAACCGACTTTAACGGCAAATGAGTTTCAAGCATGTTGCTTGAACCATCAAAAGCTCACATATGTCACTGGTTCGTGGACCAACCCTTCAACATCAAGTCGATCAAAAGCGCTTTGGTAGGATGTTCAAAGCGTAACCAAGATCCACCAAACATGAGATAATGTAACGCCTTGCATTCAATGTAGATGTGCAAGGCTTTGTTGTGTTTCCTTCCGTAGAGTCAAATCAAGATCGAGAAGCCTAGCCATTGTTGGCAGCCAGCTAGCAAATTGATCAAGGTAGTGTCTCGCGGTACGTGAGCATTCTTCGTAAACTTCACCAAGGCATTAGCATGAGCCTCAGAGCACAAGAGCAGAAAACATGGATATCTTGGACGGAGTTCTCTAATTGTTCCACAACATTGTAGTCACTCTTCTTGATAATCTTCGTTTTCCATTTCTTGTTTGAGGTGTCCAAGAACTTCCTTTGGTGGGCTGGTGATGAGTCAATGGTTTTTGGGGATGGATTGAATAGCGGAATGCAAGGGAGTCGCAGTGTCTTTGGAGGAGAGATTGAGAGAAAACTTCCTGCTCGTCACCTTACTTGATCCGTGATGTTGTCAACGCGGAATGGTAGCTTCAACCGTAAGATCTTCAATGGTCGTGGGTCTTGCTTGACACCATGATAGTAAACATCACCCATAATTCCAAGGGATAGCCTTGTCGAGGAATATGGAACCTGGTCCGGAGAAGTAATGATGAGGTGCCACTCTAGGCACGTGACCAGCAGGAAACTTTATTGTGTTAACATCAAGATAGTCTTCCGAAATCGTCACCCCATCCGGCCTTAACATCTTCAATAGGAATCTTGTATTCTCGTGAATGGTACTTCACCATGTAATCATACTTTCCACTTGGCTGCCCCAAGGTATCCCACATGTATGGTGTTGTTTCATTCGCATTGTCAATCTTCAATTTAGACATTTCATCACACGCTTCGCATTGTGTGGTTTCGTAAATAGTATCTCGCGGTTATTCATCATATCGACACGCCTTCTCAACCACAACCATCGTGCGGATGGGCACCAACAATTCTCGGCATCCTGATTGACACCGGCTTGTAGCAAATTCTTCAATACCAGAGGAATGGTCAAGTCATCTATGTTGAAAACATAAGTATCTTTCCAACGGCATTGGAAATCTTGTCATGGTTAGGCATAGGCGCTGATCACATTCGAGTCTCAACAGAGGATTAAACTCAATCGCTTAGCTTCAATCATATCTTTGAGTTGTTCTTGAGCCCAACAATCATCAAGATTATGTCCTGGCTATTGGAATGGTAAGCACACTTAGCATTAGGATTGTATCTCGAGAGGAAGTATTGACACTCGAGGAGGATCCTCAAGGTAATCACCGCTTTCAACATGTGTTGCAAGGCTCATGGACAATGGCATGTTGATCTTCGAAATGTCTTCGTATGCGCTGCTCGTTATTGTCCACCGAGGTTGTGCCGATGTAGGATCGAGATCACAACCGCCTCACAGATTGAGCGTCGGTCTTGGCTCGCTTTTCGACCATACATAGTATTAGCTTTTTCTTACCACCAAAAGATCTCTTCGCAAAGATTGAAGATGGTTCTACATGAATCTTTCCACTTTGATACCACTTCAATACGCCGTCAATATCAATCGGTGAATCCGTCAAGAGTTTCCGATCGATGATTGAAGAACGGGCCTCCGTTGTTCCATAAACATATCAACCAACTCCCTAGTGGACAAGGGTGGTGAACTCGGCCTACTAGATCTCTCCACTTACGAGCATACTCCTTGAACTTCTCATCACGACCCATAGACATACTTTGTAGTTGCATGCAAGGGTGTCAATTCAAGATTGTACTCATACTGTTCAGAGAAAGCATCACTAAGTCACCCAAGTACGGATACGGCCGTTTTCTAGTCGATAGTACCATTCCAACTGGTTTCGACAAACTCTCTTGAAAATAGTGCATCCACAACTTTCTCATCCAAGGGGATTGATCCGATATAGGACTTCAGCAGCCTTTTAGGACAAGACATGCCATCATACTTAGCAAAAGTTGAACTTTGAACTTGGGAGGAATCACAACACTGTGACAAGACTCGATCATCAAAATTGACATTTCGTGTTTTCCACAACATTCAAACGGTCTTCAAGTTGTTTGTACTTGTCATCTTCATCGAGTATTGGCCATCATCATAGACTTTTTCGTGCTCATATTGACTACCTTCACCATCACCCTTGTTACTTTGCTCATCCTCCTTCTTGACACTTCCTTTAGAGAGCTCAATTCGACTAACCACTCTAGGACCTCCTTTGTAGGCCCGCCATGTCGAGAAGACCAACAACCTTCTTCTTTCCGTTGATGAGCTTCTTCGATCTTCTTGGCCTTGGACCAAGCCGTGAACATCAAACCGAGCATTCGAGCTGGAGATCTTTGACAGCTTGTTCAAGAGCCATTTCGCTAAAATAAATAGCGAGCAAATGAGAAAACCAATCTTCAATGTACTGTGATGCAATGTTATGCTATGATATGCAATGTTTATGGATGCAATGCAATGTTTTCAAGGACCTTAGAGATTTAAATTTGTTAAACAAGCAATGAACAAACATTTATTAGTACTCTTTTTATTATTCTTTTTTTTTAAGTACAAAAGATAGTTCAAGACAAGAACAACAGAAAAGCATAAAAATCTGAAAGCTCTAAGTCTCCCATGGGCGCTTCCTCTTTGCCGAGGTAGGCGCTGATGCTTCGCCCTCGTGAAGTAGCTTGGTCAACTCTAGCACTTTCTTCTCACTTGCATAGCACCGAGCTTCAAAGGTATCCCTCTTCCTTGAGTGAATCCGTGATCTCTTCAAGTCTTCAAAATCGTGAGGCATGTCGATGGAGAACAAGATAGGACTCGTCACCTATAGCAACAGGTTCCATAATTACTGGTAGAACAGGCGTGAATGGCATCATGAGGTGTTGATCTCGAGCTCGCACCCATTTGAGGTAAGGTTCCCAAGGAATGGAGTTATGGTGCCCCAAAACCTTGGTATCAGTCTTCTTTACCATGCCCCAAGCGTGTATGAACCTTCGTCGGTAATTCTGGAGATCGTGGTTGTAGTCGAACACAATATCTTGGAGAAGGATATCATGTGGCCATCTTTGAGCAAAACCAAACTGACGTAAAGCTAGAGAAGGGTTGTAAGTAATACCTCCCCTTATACCAAGTAGTGGTACATTAGGGAATTCTCCACAACGCTCAATGAAGGTGGAATCCTTTTGAGAGAAAAGACTCCAACGGATGTCTGAATGAAAGAGTGACATTAGTCTTTGAGACCATTTCATCCTTTGTTCATTCTTCAAAACTGATGGAGGGAGGTGCGAAATAAACCACCTCGAAAGTAACGGTACGCAACACATGAGAGTTCCTTGTCTCTTAGTAGTACGAGTGTGGAGAGAATGTAGAATGTCTCCAAGTAAAGTAGGCACTAGATTGCGGGTAAGGAATAACTTGATGGCTTGACATCTATAAATTGATCCGAGTTAGGAATAGAACCAAACCATAGATTAGCAAGGCCACAATATCTTCGAATGCATGGAAACTCATAACTTTGAGGAATTCTCGCTTAATCAGAATTTGGCAAGTAAACCCTTAACTCCACTTCTAGTTTCCCAATTGGCTTCAATGTCTGAGCGCTTAAGATGTAAGGTAGATGCGATGTCTTCGTACTTAGGAACCTTTTCCAAACCGGTGAATGGCATTTGGTCAAGAATAGGTACCCCAAGTAGTTTAGAGAACTCTTCCAAGGTAGGAACTAACTGATAATTTGGGAATGTAAAGCAATGGTGTTTCGGATCAAGAACGGAATAGACATGCATCATATCTTCTTCAAAACCGAGATAACCAAATCAAGTAGATAACCATGTCTTTGATGAACTGGCATGATCGGGATCTCCAAACTAATTTTTGAGTTGAGAAGGTATACCCATGAAGTTGATTCGATAGTCTTTCTAGAAGCCATAATCCCTACAAAACAGAGCAAAGATAAATCCCTAGGTCCTTGAAATAGTTAGAAATGATATGCAATGCAAATGATGTCATGATGTCATGTTTGGCACACACAAACAATTCACGCAATGAGCCTAGGTTTAAGGCTTGCAAGAGGTATAGGTGATTACCCTACCAAAAGTTTGAGTTGGTTCATCCCGTCCTATAATAGTAACGGTTCTAGGAATCTCACATCATTGATCTTCCTCGGATGCTTATTTCAATACGACCAAGTGGTCGTAATCGAAAATATCCCAAAAGTCTGATCTCAATGAGCGTAGCATCGAGTATCAACCAACTTTAGTCTGCACCAAAGCCGGCCATCTCACTGCCTTCTAATGGCCAAGATGGGTCAATTAAGGTTCTAAAAGTTTAGTTAGTGCTTGATGACACCACGCAGAAGCCAAATACTATCCTCAACTTGGGAATGAAGAGTATCAGGACATCCAAAGTGTCACACTAACGTAGCCATCATGTTGACCGTTTCGATATACGTCTAACGATCGCGACGATTTATTGCTACTTACCTAAAAGGGAACCCGGATCCGGGTGTAGGATCCCCCAACAATATAATGCCCAAACAACCCTTAAAGATAAAGCAAGAAAGTCAAACAAAAAGAAGTAAATGTGATTTAGAAATACCTAAGGCAATTCTCTTTAGGTGTCTCTCTGCAGAGCCAGCTCAGAATACGGTGAACTCGACTTGTAGGATTTTGTATCGCAATGTGCGGATAGCAAGAGTCGCCACCGACTTTTCTTTTATCCAATTAAGGGAAGGTAAAAGTACGTAAAAGACCTTCGTTAGATTCTCGAGTAAGGAGAAGTTATGAAAAGGAAGGTATTAGCACCCTTTTCATCCGTAGTTATCTACGGCTCTTAGTTGCTCTTAGATCACTTTAAAATTGCTTTCGTGTGTTTGACAAAAATGTTTTGAAAAGGCATTTCGCTTTGACTTTGTAATGATTCATGTAGGAATGTATACAAAGTGTTCGAAATGTTTTGTTTTGAAAAGAGTTTGAATTTTGAAAGAGAAGTGTGTGTGAAAAGTATTTTGATAGAGCAAGCAACTAAAAGTCTTATTACCTACTCGTAATTGGTCGCTTTCGTATTGTTTTACTTTCCTTTAGAATAGCGCTATCCATACCATTAGTTGGTAGGTAACTCCATTTGTTGGATGTAAGCGGGACATTCAAGGGACATCGATGGTCATAGAAAGCAACTTGTAGGAAGTATCCTAGCACATTCAAGGGACTATCATCATTTTCAGAGGCGACAATCGAGGGTCAAGATCATGTATTCGGAGGCTACATCGTGGGTCTATGATCTTGTATCGAAGGGACTATGATGATTTGTTTTGAAGGCAACGAGAGAGAATTACCTAAGGTGCATGTGTGAAAAGAGTGTGTCAATTCAGATATTTTATCTTGAAAATTAGAGTGAGCTATTGTTCAATTTTATCTTGCCATGCACGCCTAATTACTAACAGCTTATAGGGTGCGGAAATTAAAATGCGAATGTAAAGATGCGGAAAGATAAATGTCCTACGCTATTACATGGCTTTGGGGCGATACATAATTTAAACTTCATGAAAATAAAACCTAATTTAAGCTATTACATCCCATGAGCAGTTAAATTATTGGAAAAAGAAACGATAAGAAAAAATCGTCCGAACGAGATAACTGAAAAGGATGAGAAATCGAAAATACGAGAGAAATCGAACAAGAGAAAAATATTAGTAAAAATGCAATTTTTGAATGAGAAAAATATGACATGCTGAAATAACATAAATATGCTAAAATAATTTTTGGGATTTTGATGCATTTTAATAATTTAAAACTAATTAAAATTGATTAAAATGCTAAATTATGAATAAAATAAAATATGCATGAAAATAATATTTTTAATTTTATAAATTAAATAAACATTTTCAGAAAATAAATGCAAAAGGAAAATATTTTGATGATTTTTAATGCATGAATAAAATATTGAAAAGAATTAAAACAAATCATCATAGTCCCTTCGATACAAAGATCATAGACCTAATGATGTCGCCTCCGAATACATGATCTTGACCTCGATTGTCGCCACGAAAATGATGATAGTTCCTTCAATGTGCTAGGATACTTCCTACAAGTTTGTTTCTATGACCATACGATGTCCCTTCGAATGTCCCGCTTACATCCAACTAATAGGGTTACCTACCAATTAATGGTATGGATAGCGCTATTCTAAAGGAACGAAATAACACGAAACGACCATTCGAGTAGGTAATAAGACTTTTAGTTGTTGCTCTATCAAAATACTTTTCACACTTCACACTTTGTCAAAGTTCAAACTCTTTTCAAAAATGAAACATTTCCAAACACTTTGTATACATTCCTACATGAATCATTACAAAGTCAAAGCGTAAATGCCTTTTCAAAACATTTTTTCAAACACACGTAGCGTTTTAAAGTGATCTAAGAGCAACTAAGAGCCCAGATAACTACGGATGAAAAGGGTGCTAATACCTTTTCATAACCTTCTCCCTTACTCAATCTAACGGTCTTTTCCTCGCTCTTTTCACCTTCCTTAATTGATAAAAGAAAAGTCGGTGGCGACTTTGCTATCCGCACATTTGCGATACAAAACCTACAAAGTCATTTCACCGTGTTACAAAGATCGCATTTAATTCGGTATGTAATTGATAGAGTTATACATGTTGGAATATGCATGGTGAGAAAAGTAACGGAATGTTGAATCGGAGGTTAAGAGGACCTATGTTTCAAATGATGATTGCAGTATACATACGATTATGATCGAGTCAAGAAATTGCGTAAGCGCTTGAAGAAGATCTTAACGATTGTCCCAAAATGTTCGAGAGGTTGGTAAGCGATGCAAGAAACCGTTGTATAATGGTTGTACAAAATTCACAAGATTGTCTCATGGTGTTAAAGTTGTACAACTTAAAAGCCAATGGATGGTCGATAAAAGTTTCACGAGTTATTAGCCCTTATGAAAGATATGCTACCAGAGGATAATGTTCATCCCAATCGAACGATGAGGCCAAAAAGATGTTGTACTCTATTGGCATGAGCTATGATAAGATACATGCGTGTCCAAAAGATTGCGTTTTGTTTCAAACGAGTATGCATCGTTAAATGAGTGTCCTAAATGCGTGCCCTCGATATAAGAAAAGTTGTCTCCGCAAAAGTCTTATGGTATTTTCCTATAATCCCGAGATTTAGACGGATGTATCGTAGTGAAACCGATTCAAGACACTTGACTTGGCATTCGATGAAAGAATTATTGATGGAAAATTTCGACATCCCGCAGATTCTCCACAAAGGATGAAAATTGATAATGATTATCCCGAATTTGAAAAGAAGCAAGAAACCTTCGTTGGCATTGTCATCGATGGAATGAACCCACATGGTATTCAAAGTATCTCGTGATAGCACATGGCCTGTGATTCTTATGATTTATAACCTACCTCCATGGCTATATATGAAGCGTAAGTACATGATGCTATCTATGTTAATTTCTCGGCCTAAACAACTGTGAAATAACATAGACGATACTTGGAACCATTAATCAAGATTTGAAGATTTTGTGGAGAACGCTGTGAGGTTTATGATGGTGATAGGAAAGAAAGTTTCAACTGAGGCGATGTTGTTTGAACAATTAACGATTTTCCAACATACGAAAATCTATCCGGTATAGCATTAAAGGTGAAAAGCGTGTCCTGCTTGTGAAGACGGAACCGATACCATGCGATTGAAACTTTGTCAAGAATGTCTTTCTCTACCATCGAGATTCTTAACTTCTAAACACCAGATCGTGGATGGAGAAAAGCGCTCAAAGGAGATACCGAACAACGAGAGCTCACTGGATTGACAGTGATCAAATTTTTGAAAAGGTGAATATTCATTGGCAAGCCTTTGCACATAAAGTTGTCACAGTGGGTGAAGAAGAGGTCGATTTTTTTGAATTGCCATATTGGAAATCTTTGTACGTAAGAAATTTTCTTGATGTGATGCATATTGAAAATATGTATTTGATGTTGTTATTGGTACGTTACTCAATATAAAAGGGAAGTCTAAGGATGGCCTTAAAGCAAGGAGGACATGGTAGACATGGAATAAGAACCGAATTGGGACCCGTGAAGAAAGGAAGACGGACATACCTACCACCCATGCTTACACTCTATCTAGAAAGGAGAAAAAATATTGTGTAAGTTTTCGAGTGAAGTTAAAGTTCCGTAAGGCTACTCATCGATATTAGAAGACTTGTGTCTATGAAAGACCCAAGTTAAAGAGTTTAAAGACGCATGATTGCCATGTTATAATGGAACATTTTCACCGATAGGTATACGCTCTATTCTCGCCGTAAAAGGTAAGAAGCGCAATAACTAAATTGTGTTTTTTCTTCAAGTCAATTTGCAGTAAGGTGATCGATCCTGAGATCTTACCAACATTACAAAAAGAAATAGTTGTTACTTTGTGTGAGCTTGAAATGTATTTTCCTCCCTCGTTTTTTGACATAATGGTTCATCTTGTCGTTCATCTTGTGAAAGAGACACACCAGCGGACCAACTTATATGAGATGGATGTACCTCACGAACGTTATATGAAAATATTAAAAGGGTATGTGAAAAATCGGAGTCGACCAGAGGGTTGTATTGCCGAAAGATACATTGTTGAAGAAGCGGTTGAGTTTTGTACTGAATATTTTTCAAATGTTCAATCAATTGGACTCCCCAAATGTCATGTTGTTGAAAAAAAAGAAGGTAAGAAGCTAATTGGAAATAAATTTGTGACAGTATCAAGGGTCGAACGGGATCAAGTGCATTTGTATGTTCTGCACAACGAGATTGAGGTTGAGCCGTATGTTGAAATACACAAGGGTGTTCTTCGAGGTTTAAATTCAATAGAATGAGAATTGGATTGTACGAGAGCACAATCAAGTTTCATACCATGGTTTAAGGAACATATTTATTCAAAGTATCGCTCGATCCCGCCCAAGAATGTAAAGGTTGAGATGTTTAGCATATGGTCCAAGTTTGGTTGTGTTTTCTTATAGCGCATACGCAATTAATGGATACACATTTTATACCAAAGAACAAGATGATAAAAGTACTATGCAAAATAGTGGTGTCACCTTGGTAGTCAAGCAATGCACATATCTAGTGTGAAGGACTTAAACCCAAATTTGCAAATCTATCGATTTTGGGGTAATCGAGATTTGGGTCTTTGATTACGAGAGATTTCGATTCCTATATTCGGTTGCAAGTGGGTTGAAAATAATAATGGTATACGGATGGATAAGTCGATTTTGCAAGTGGATCTTAAGTAGGGGTACAAAGATGAGCCTTTCATTCTAGCCTCTCAAGCTAAACAAGTGTTCTATGTCACTGATCCGACAAGTACGAAATGGTCTATAGTGCTTTTCTCTAACAAAGTAATTGATGAAAAGATTGGAGATCAAGGCGATACTGGTGTTGACATTGAATCTTTTGCCAGAAATGATCAAAATGAGAATGAATCATGCATTAGAAATGATCATAATGAGGGTATTTGGATCAATCCAACCGTCCGCGTTGTTAAGAGACGAGTAGAACATATTCCTACCAAGAAAAGAAAGAGATGTTAGTGAAAAAGGTTATAGTATATATAATTATAGACAATGTCATTCAATAAAATTATATATATGCCATTTCATTTTTTTTCATTATAGTATAATATATATAGCCTATATCATTTCATTTTTTTTTATTATAGTATAATATATATAGCCTATATCATCCAATAAAATTTAAATATACGTCATTTCATTTTTTTGCTTTATGGAATTTTATACATGTCATTTAATTTAATTTTTCTTTATTACAGGTCAAATGGCTAGTAATCAAGATAATTCAGAAAATGATCCACAAGGAGATGTTCCACAAGATAATGTTCCACAAGATACTTCAGATAAGGATATCACACGAGGGATAACTATCATGCGGGGAATCATCCGTGATAGAGATAAAGGTATTACATATAATGTAGATTGGAATAATGATGACCAACTAATTGGGTCTAATTCTGCAAAGCTAACAAGCTACATCGGTACGCTTGTTCGTATGCACATTCCGATCACCACTCCTAGATGGAAAAAAGGAGAGTTGGACGAGGCTAAAGAAAAAATTTGGACCGAGATAAAGGTATCATATATGGTTGTTGTTATTTGCTTTATTTTGACAATAATATTGTTTTTAAATTACATATACTAACACCCTCTATGCGTATGTTTTTTTGTAGAGGTCTTTAACATTGAAGATGCCCGCAAAAAGTATATAATGGGCTTGGCCGGAAAAAGACAGAGGGTGGAGAACTTTTCTGACAAATAAGTTTCTTAAAGACGATGAAGGAAATTTTGTTGAAGAGGATCCTGAACGTCCAAAGAAATATGAGAGCTTCATTACACCGAAGAATGGGTTGCTTTTGTGGGCCAAAGAAGAGACGAGAATTTCAAGAAAGTGAGTGCCAGAATCGCAGAGAGCGCCAAAACCGCATATCCATATAAAAAGGTCGTTTGGGATATGCACGCTTACAGGAAAAAATTGTAAGTATATCTCAATTCTACGATCTTATTAATTCTCTCAATGTGTATTATTTGTAACAATGTGTATTGATGATTTTATTATTTGTAACAATGCGTAGTTGGAAGAGACGCAAAGTGACGAAACATCACTACCTGCACATGTGCTGTGGAAGGAAGCTCGTGTTGGCAGAGATCGAGTTGTTAATCCCGATCTGCAACATGTTTATGATGAGTGTGTAAGTATACCATTATGTCTTTAATTAATATATAATTAACATTGTGTCTTTAATTATCGATATTTAAATGAATTACAGGAGACTATATCGCAATCGGTATCCACGGGTGATGACCGAATATCGAGCGCATCTACCGAAAGCACTATGTGTTGTTGAGTATCCGGGACGAGTAAGGAGTAAAGGTCATGGTGTGACTCCTACCTCTCATAATAATCCAAGAAAAGAAATCCTAGCAATGCGTATGATGCAAACAATGCAGGATTTACAAGCACAAGTCCGTGAACTGCAGAGGGACAAAGAGAGATATATGGCAGAAAGGAGCAGTTCACAGCTGAAAGAAACTAGTGACAAGGCTAGTATCAACTGTCAACATAAATTTCCCGAGGTAATTAAGATGATTATCCATTATATTTAGAGAAAGTACAATTATAACGGTTATTATTGTCAGCATTAAAGGAAGTCTAACGGTTATTATTGGTTTAGGGCATTTCATGTTGTCAGCTGTATCTAGCATCTCCGACTTATCGGGTAGTTGGCAAGGGAAAAGTGCACAACACCTGGAGATTTAATTCACAATAGACCGCTCCCGGATGGCCACATGAAGGTATCGGTTGATGTTTTTTTAGATATGAATGCATTGCTACCGGTACTTGACATTGTTGCGGAGACCACATTGCTGCGAGATGCAGTAGGATCTTTTGTGGCATGGCCATCAGACCTCATCTTCATAGATGATCAGGTATGTTGAAAACCATTATGAATCTTTAAGTATTCAATTGATGCCTGACCGAATTTTTACATGGTATTTTAGACTCCTACAAAACCCGCATCTAAGGATAAAGGGATTTTGCAGCCCGGTGAGTCTATTGCATCGCAAAGACAGGTACTTTTAAAGTGTTTCATTTATGATCAGAATAAAAAACTGCATAACTTTGTATCTTACATAATTCTATATGATTTTTAAGGTACCTTCTCAAGATCACCACAAGCAGTGAGCGAAAGTTAGTAGGGCTCCACCTAAGAAGAGGGTTCCTCGTCAGAATTTGTGCCAGATATCGCCAAGTCCGGAGACACTAGTTGGCACATCGATTTGATGAATGATGGAATTCACAAATTGATATGGATGAATGTGTATTTGGTTTTCCATGTATCAAACAATTGGACTAGAGGACATGGAACAAATCTTTCATCATCGGAGTTAGGCATCGCGTGATGCACTCGTATATCCCGTAACCCGATCAATATATTATTTAATTGGTTGAACATTTTTTTTAAACATTTAATTGAAATAGTCTAATATTAATTATGTTTTTATTTAAGGATGTTATTTGACAAATTGATGCGCGGGAATCAATTGTCAAATAGATTCCGTTTCGTGTCTTCCTCCCGTGTCACCGGAGCAACAATTTCTAGGAACCGATTCAGTAAGAGAACACTTGGTCGAAAGATTCATGACAACTGCCAGTACAGAAAGCTTGTATCTTTTGCCGTATAATACAGGGTTAGATTTTCATTCTAAGCTCCTTTTAATATTTGTATTTTTTACATTAAAATTCGCTTCTAAATTGTTGCTTTAATTTATAGATGTCACTGGTTGTTTCTTGCTATCAATCCCATAAAAGAAGTGGTCTATTACCTGAATTCGATTGACGGTGATTGGACAAATTATCCGGAAATGAAGCTAGTGATTGATACGTAAGTAACATTATTCTAAATATTCGTTTGTGTTTATATATTTAACTATTTCTATGTCATTGTTCTAAATAAATATTTTAATTTTGTCAGTTCAATACAAGTATTCCATGTCAAAGGGAAGCACGGGTACCATGGTCTAAATCAAACAACATTAATTGGATCAAAGTATGTATATAAATTTCAACAATTTTGCTTATAATATTTATGCTACTTGATAAAACAATAGATGTATATAATCTTATTTGTTTTTCTATGTAGTGCCCTCAACAACAAACGGCATAGATTGCGGATACTTCTTTGAAGTTTATCAAAGAAATCATTCAAATGAATGAAATCGAGATTCCGATCACGGTATGGATTTATACTTTGTTTTATTAATACTTATCGAATTTTGCATATAATTTATTACATTAAACTAAATCATGCATATATTTTGTTTTGTAATGTAGTATTTTGATCAATACAAGTGTCCATATTACTCGCCACTTCAATTGGAAGAACTCAAAGAGGAGTTGTGCCAATATTTTATTGAGCTAAGAATCTTATAATAAGGTACGAATACATTGTTGTGTGAAAATGGTTAATTATGAATATATTGTTTTGTGTATACAACATCGACCGTGTTATTATGTTCATATTGCAGATCGTGGACCTTGGATATATATGTACATTAGGATTAATTTACTTAGTGTTATATATGATTTCTTAGGTGTATTTTGTTACGCTTAAAACATGTTAATATTGAATTACCATGGTGTATATATATTTTGGATATGAATTGATTATAATGGTATTTGTATATAATATTTGGTATTTGAATTACATTTGGTATTTGGATTAAAACTAATATATATTGGTATTTCTAGATAAGATTGTAAAATACCGGTTTAGGAATTATGTGTTCACAAAAAAATGCAGTTTAGAAATTTTTAAATTTTAGATTTTTCAAGAGAAAACCTATGAGCGCTTTGAAGAAAAGCGCCTCATAGCCCTCGCGATGAGAGCGATTAAAAGCGCTCATAGGTAGGCCTATGAGAGCACTTTTTTTTCGAACAAAAAGCGCCTCAGGCCTACTTTAGATTGCCCGACATGCATTCCGACCCATGAAAGCGCTTTTCGTAAAAAATGCTCTCGAGGCCTACCATGAAAGCTTGGTAAAAGCGTTTTCATAGGTAGGCCTACGAGAGCGCTTTTTTCTGAACAAAAAGCGCTGCTAAAACCTTTAGCAGCCACCTACGAAAACGCTTTTAAGCGCTTTTAAAGCCCAAAAAAAGAGCTTTCGTAGGTCATTAATGGCATAGTGCTTGTTTTGAGTATTAATCTTTATGCTACTGTCTATTGGTAAACCCGCCTGTTCATTCAGATAGTTTCTCGTCTTGTTTCGAGCGTTAATCCTTGACCTTCTATTTGGAAATTTGTGAATAACTTTCATCTGTTTGAGAATTTAAGCTGAGAGAACGAGATTAGTTCTATGCAGATTATGATGCATGCAAGTATGTAATGATGTTCATGAATGATATATGCGCATGTTATGATTTTTTTATGAACAATGGATGAATGTAGATGTTATGGTATTTCAAAACATATCCATCTTGAAGAATATGGGGATGTTTCGCTTGGATATTTGATTTATTGGGATGTAGTTGTTGGAGACCATGATTGGGGAACCGAGAGATGTGAATTCCTCTCGATGCACTATCTCGACCAAGTTTTGAGTCCGATATAGATGTCATTGGGAAATAATCTTGCGAGATACTCAATTGGGTATGAACATCTTGTGTACGAATCTTTTGGGGAATGATGTGATCCGTATAACCTATTACCGCTGTAGACCGACATAATAAGTGAAAGTTGATCGTTATTGCTCGGGACCAATATAACAAAGTTGACATTCATTAAAGGGACCGACGTGATAATATAAATAATCACCGTCGGATTAATGTGATGATGTTGACAAGATCACCGCCGGGACTAACGTGATGAATTGACATGATCACCGCTGGGGTAACGTGATGAATTGATAGGATCACTACCGGGACTAGCGTGATGATGGATAGGATCACTACTGGGACCGATGTGATGAATTTAATAGGATCAACGCCGGGAATAATGTGATGAAGTTGATAGGATTAATGTCAGTGGACTAATATGACAAGTTGATAGGATCACCGGGGACTAACGTGATGAATATAAGTGTTGGACACTATTAAAAGAAGATGATAGAGTAGTAGTCTTGTTGGGAAATCTTTCTCCTTTAAGGAGAGATGGCTCTATGGGTATTGTGGATATTATTCTTGTGGGAAAATACCTTTGTGAAAATGACTCTGTGGGGATGTCTTGGTGACTTGGGTTGTCATCTCAATTCCTAGAGCCTATAGTAACTCCTGTTTCTGTTCGCTTTTCGTGTATTTGTGAACAAATATTTATAGTCAGATACATATAATCATTCAAAGTAATCATTTGACTTTATGCAACCAAAATAGATAAAAGTAAAAGTTTGGAACTGGAAAAGGGAAATTGTATTAATTTTGAGAAGTAAGCTTATAGACAGGCAATTTGTGTACAAAGAGACAAATATCCTAGTAAGAGGAAATTGTCGAAAAAATTTAGAAAATAATAAAAGCTATGTGGAAATAATCTCATCGAGTTTCGATTCTACTATTGCTCATATATTTTCGACTATCTCATCTCGTTGCTGCTAGAAGAAGGTGATTGAACTGATTTGCGCCATTTGAATCTTGAAGTTTGATAGTAGTGTAGTCTGTAGATAGATGATCATGACGAGACATAGTCGTACGCTTTAATCCCTAACTTTTCCTAGACCGCCTTTCGGTTTTCACCATCGGATACCCTTTTGCCCAAGCCGCCTTTCTAGGTTTTTGACTTGTCGGTGTACATTTTTTACATATATGTCCCTAATTTTCCCCGAACCCTTTTGGTTCGCTAGGACTTTATTTTTCCTAGTCCAATGACCTATCGGGTCTCGCTTATGCGTAGTATTTTTGACAATATTTGCGCTCACAAGGTGCGGAAGTCTCTCCATCCATAGTACGATGCACTTGACTACTAGATCGCCAACTTGGTACACTCGGTGCTTGACTTTCTTGTTGAAGGCTTTATCATTCGCTCGATATATTTGTCCATGACAGATGGTCGCCATTGCTTTTCATCGATCAAGTTTATCCGTCAAGTCGATTATGGACCCATTCGCTTCGCCTAACTCTACGCCCTGAGTACCCGAGTGAGTGTATCCAACCTCGATAGGTAGAACCGCTTCTATACCATACTTAGAGAGAAAGGGTTTCCACTATAGATGTTCATATCAAGAGCGATAACCGTGGAGAGAAAATGACAACATCTCATGCCAATCTTTATAAGTCACCGCCATCTTCTATATGATCTTTGTAAGATTCTTGTTGGCGCTTCCAATCGAGAAATTCATCTTTGGCTAGTATGGAGAAGAGTTATGATGCTTTATCTTGAATTGCATGTAGAGTTCAATGATCATCTTGTTGTTGATATTGGTTCCATTGTCTATGATAATCCTTTTGGGACGCCGTGACGGTAGATGAGATTATGTTTGATGAAGAACTACAACATTCTTGGTAACAGAGAAATGAACCACTTTGTAAAGTAATCGATAGCAACAAGGATGAGAAGGTGTCCATTAGAAGCAAGAGGTTTGATTTCTCCAATCATGTCAATGCCCCACATCGCGAAGGCCATGGGCGTTAGAACATTCAATGGAACTAGAGGTACGTGCACTTTATCTCGTGATATTTGGAATTTGTGACAAGATCGAGAATGGCATTAACAATCGCTTCTATAGTGGACCAATAGTAGTTCCGTAATCTTTATATGTCCATCGAATAAGTACCAAATGCGCCTTCATGTAATTCTTCCATAATTCTTTTGACCGTTTTCGATCTAACGAGTAAGGCCAGTCATGATTGCATTTGTATAAGACGTCACATAGAAAGAACTAGGCGGAAAATCTTCTTAGGAACTTCTTATCGCTGATGATGCCCTTTGTGTTATTCTTGAGCCTCAAGATACCTCTTCACTTCTTAGAACCAAGTTTTCTCCTCTATCCCTTTAGTATCAAGTTCACAAGGATCGATCGCCTAATCTTTCAATCATAACTGAGGAGCTTGTTGTCCCATCCGACTTTGAATATAGATGAAATGGTATCTAATGCGCTACCAACCGATTTTCTTGGACTATGCTCTAAAGTGATTTCTTCAAGTAAGGGATCAGGTTTAACACATGTTCTCGATATGGAATGAGATTGGATGATTGTGTCCCACTTGCCTTTAATTGACCGATCACCAAAGTGAGTCTCCGTGATACTTGCAAGAATTTGATCCTCGTCAATAGCATATTTGATACCCATAATGCACGCATTTAGCCATATTGTTGGTGTAGTCGAAACATATTTACGGTGAAAGGTGTATGGCCACCTTCAAGATATAATCACGCCATTACCAACAAGTGCATTAGAAGCTCAATCGAAGATCATGGTCCATCGATCCCGGTCGTCTTTCATCCGTCCAAGCTCTTCATAATCAATGACTAACATAATATCCTCGTTGGGAACTCGAAATGCATAGATCGGTAGTCATCTACAACTTGATGAGCCAAATGATCGCTTACCTCTTTTGATGGCCTTTTCGAGTAGTATATCGATGTTGTATTCGGTCAAGATCATTTGCCATCTTGCTATTCTTCCGTAGAGAGGTGTTTCAAATATGTATTTTATCGGATCCATCTTAGAGATCAACAAGGAAGTGTGAGTCAATATATATTGTCTTAGTCGGTGAGTAGCCTAAGCCAATGTGTTGCAAGTTTTCTCGTGTTGTGAGTATCTTGTTTCACAATGGTAAATTTTTGTAGTATATTGCATACTTTTTTGACTGCATCGCCATGTTGCCCCAACACACACCCCATTGAATTTCTAATACCAAGTACATGACGAGAGGTCTTCCTTCAACTAGTGGCATTGGATATGAGGTTCTTGTAGGTACTCCTTGATTTTGTCAAAAGTCGCCTAGAAATCGCTGCTCCATTCCCTACTTGATATTTCTTCAAGAGTTTGAAGATGGCTCACAAGTAGCAATTAGATGTGCAACAACTGCAATGTAATTCAGTTGTCCTAAGCAATCCGACTTCTTTCTCGGTGGGAGTTGTCCTAATATACCACTTTACATTTGCATCATTGCATAACTAATAGCTCGTATAAAGATTAATCGGTGTGGATTTCAGTGTCAAAATTAGGGTTTCATTAGATTTTCATCTGATTCAAGAGGCAATCAATTAGGGTTTGAGTTTTTCTCACCTCATTTGATCCATCTTGATCAAAATATCAACCTCTGATCATCAGATATCCATTTCTCTCACAGATCAATCAAGGATCGACCAATTAGGGTTTTGATCGGGCTTGAGTTTTCTCTGAGTTTTTGAACAAGAAATGCCTTTTTTGGATAGAGATTGGTCATTATATCTTAGATACAACATCTTGACCTAATTTCTGGATTCAAAACATCACAGAAGTTCACAGACTTCATCAGTCAATTTTTGAAACATCTGATGAAAATTCATCTGCACAAAAAAGTCAAACTTTGACTTTTGGTCAAATTTTTCAAAACAAAACTTTTTCAAACATCAAAATACTTCAAATGATCCATCATGATCATAAAAAATCAAAGAATTTGAAAAAGTCAACAAAAAGTCAAAAGTTTCATACTTAGAAAAATTTCTAAGTGTTGAAATTTCTTATTTTTTCCAAACTTCATGCCATTTTTTCACCTAGTTCCATTTTGAATTGGAAAAAACTCAAAACATGAAAGTTGTAGCTTGTGAAACAAGATTTCCAAAATGTCCAAGAACTCTCAAATCCATAGAGTCTAGCTATGCTTTTGAAATTGAAACATAAGGCTTCATGAACTTGATTTTTCAAAAGTCAAAACTTTAATTATAGGTCATTTTGAGTTTTCTTCATCAAGAAGCAATATAACCTTGCCAAATGGATTGATTGAACTGATAAATATCAGCTTGGAAGTAATAATTGAGATGAGATAGGATCAAAGTAAAATAGCACATGGTAAAAAGAGGAAGCTTCCTTTTCAAAAGCCAAAAGTCTTTCTTGCCCTTTAAGGCAACTTTGATTTACCAAAAGCCAATCTCTTTGCCTAACATTTCAGAACTTGTTGCCTATAAATACAGGTCTTGTTTGCCATTCAAAACCACACCAAAGCAATGCAAATCCATGCTTTCACCTCCTTTCTTGAAAATCAGCAATATAGTGCAAAATTGCCAAACATTGCATTTTTGAAAATCAGTTGAAAACATGTTAAATTTTGGTGTCAAACATGCTTCATGATCAATATCTAACTTGTTTAGAACTTAAAAACAACTTGATCAAAGTTGAAAATCAGAAATCACATGCCATGGACAAATGCTTGTACAAACTGCCTTAACTTTCGAATTCCATTCTAAGCTTGATTAAGTTATGTTCTAATCATCCTAACACCTTCCATATACATCATGTGGATGATCCAAAACATAAACAACCAACCTGTAATAAATTAAACATAGAATTCGAGTTTCTATTTCTGAACTGTGCAGGTGGACTTGGCTGGAACGATTTGAGGTGATTCAAAGCAAGCATACCATTCACACAACTTCCATACATGCCGATGATGCTCAAATGATCAAGAAACAAGTTCTGGAAACACTCTAAGACCTTCTTCGATTCTCACTTGAACAGGTATGAATACAAACTATGATATCCATATTCTTTGAACTTAAATGAAAAAGCTCTTGGCCAATCTTTTTTCACCCATACCCATCATAAACCCTCAATAAAATCAAAGAATCATCAATCATACATTATTTAATTTGAAAACTCGCCTAGGGTTCATCGTGGTTCCTAGAAATTCAAGCATGCTAGGTTAAATATAAATGCAATTAACATTCACCTTCATATTCATGATGAAAAATCAAGCAAGTTTGGTTTTTATTTCATTCAATTTCATTAAGAAATGAAGATTTTAGCTTGAATTTTGCAATCTGAAGATCAAACACGAAGAACAAGCTTCGCGCGTGTTCTTGATCTTTTTCAAATTCAAAAATTCCAATCTCATATCAACACGTGTTATTGTCCACTAAACACCAGCTGCTTGGCTCAGTGGTAGCTTGTTTGCCCTTAAGTCTCTCTGCCACGTGTTCTACCCTTTGGTCATGGGTTCAACTCCCATGAGGACCATTTCTTTTTATAACTTTTCCAATTTTTCATGTTTTTTTACAAAACTTTCACAATTTTTTTGACCAATCAAAACTCCTTATTTTAAGGTGATTTTTTTGACACTTGTCAATAAATACATCTATTTTATGATAGTGAAAATTTTCGTAAAAAATTTCATCTGATCATATTTTAATCAAGCCGAAAACGACGTTCTGAGCACTTTTTCCTTTTAAGGTAAAATTTTCAAGTTTTCGACTTCCGATTTTTTTTTCAAAACTTTTCATAAATGAACCTCATATTTCAAAACATTTTCAAATCATTTTTCAAAACATTTCATCAAAACTTACATCTTTTACCACGATCGATCCGATAAACGATAAAATCAAATTCGTTTTCTCTCGAATTTCTCAATCGATCATGGGCCACCCTTATGGTGTAAGTCCCAACCCTTTTTTGTACATATTTAGTTTTACTTGTACATACTCAAATCATCATTGTCAATATTCAAACATAAACAAATTTCGCTCGCTTGTTTTCATTCGCTTGTTTATACACCGATACCATTGGTATTGAAAGGAGCATTATTCCTCGTGAAACTGCTTTCAAACCAACGGGCCTCCTCACGTGTAAGTCCCATAACATTCTTTTATGTACATAATATTTCTTTGTACATATCAAAATCTCTTCAAATACATACAAATTTTTATCCGTACATAACATGATACTTTTTATACTCAAGTACGCATAAACTCGATCGCTTGTGTTTTCATTTCACTGTGTATACACAAACCAACATTCTTTATGTACATATATCTTTTCCTTGTACATATCAATTTTTTTCATACAAAACTTTTATCTGTATATATAGATACTTTTTCGATAAAATTATTGTTCGCTTCTGCTTTTTCAGATATATACATCGAATACCATTGGTATTGAAATGAGCATTATTCCTCGTGAAATGCTTTCAAACCAATGGGTCTCCTTATGGTGTAAGTCCCAACCCCTATGTACATCCATCTTTCTCTGTACATAATTACTGCTTGTGTACATATTCACTTCCTTGTACACGCTCAAACTTGTAAATAATCAAGTTACTGCTTTAAACGCTCGCTTCACAAACACTTGTTTATACTTCATAAACTTTCAGAATAAACATCATTGCATTGTTTATATTTCTTCATAAACTTCAGAATAAACATCATTGCATTGTTTATATTTCCTTCATAAACTCCCGTGAATACATATCACACACACACACACTTGTTTATACAACTGCCTAATTACAACATAACAATTAGTCTAACCAATAGGTTCCCACGTTGTAGCCTCCGCTGGCTTTATACAAGATAATTCATCTCCAAGATGAATTTAGCCTCCGCGGCTTTATACAAGATAACTCTCCCCATGGAGTTTAGCCTCTCTTAGGCTTTATATAAGAAAACTCATTCATCCGAGTTTAGCCTCCACTTAGGCTTCATATAAGACAACACTTCGCTGAGTCACCTCCCTTGGCTTTCAAAAGAACTCCTCATTGAGTTTAGCCTTCTTGGCATCATACAATGAAAGAGATAGGAAATCTCTTAACATCCTCCTATTGGGCTTCCAATACAAAGAATCACCCGCTGCTAAGATAGAACCCCGAAGGATGGTTTCCTTGAAATCACTTTCAAATCCCTAATGAGTAAAATTTCCTGAAATTGCTCTTAATTCCAAAAGGATGGTTTCTGTGAAACCTTTTAACACAAAGCCAGCCATACCCTATAGCTTCCTCTTGAGCTTCATACAAGGACCTCGATGACCTCGATGACCCCTAATGCCTCCTCTGGCTAACAATACAAGGACCCATGGGCTTTTAAAAGCATCCCTTTAATCCAATCAATTTCTCCTAGAGATTTAGACATCTATCATCTCTATGGAAGAAGTATCTCATCTATCGATCACATACAACAAAACTTTTTCAAACTTTTCAAACAAAAACATCTCTTAATTGTAAGTGGTAACGCTTGTACACTCAAGCAAAACACCCAATGCTTACAGTTAAAAGATTCAATCACTTTTTTTCAAACATCTTTCTTAAACATGTAAGTGGTAACGCTTGTACACTCAAGCAAAACACCTAATGCTTACGATGAAAGATTTTTATCAATCAAACTTTTCAAAATGTATGTGATGAAATAGATTAGATACATTTTCATTAAGATGACATTTGTCCGCCTCTTACTAACATCCCGCTGCTTTCCACTAGCATAAGTGGAACTACGATTGCTCCGACTTTCTCAACATCCTTTGAGAATACGAGGCACAAGGTGTCATCCTTGCCGAGCAAATTTCTTTCTCCTCACCAAACAAACCATAGATCCCTTTAGATCCGAGCTACAAATGCTATGATTCCCACTAGATATGTATGCAAGATCCACGATCTTTATGAGCACAATAATAACAAACACTAGAATCCTTCATAATCTATCTTTCTTAAAATCCCAAAGGAGAAACTTTCCCAATCATAGAAATAGCAATTAAAACACACAAACATATCAAATATATTCATATATAAAGCTATAGATAACTATATATATTTAGGTGCTCCATCTATTCCCTTTATATAACAATCCCCTTACTCGTATCTCCCAATGCGCTATGCCTAGTTTGCGCTTAGTCATACGCATATCAATATCAATTGAGGGTATTTCATTTTCCCTTTTTCATAATCATTAAATCATCTTTCTTGTGTTGAAAATAATAAAGCTCGATGCTCGCGGCATCTTTATAAACAAATGAAAAGAGTAAATCGCTTTCGAGCCGAGAATCAACTCACGTCAGATCCTCTAGCACGCCACCTTTAACGCGAACAGAAAATGGCGACTCACGGGAGTATCAAATTTTGATTTTTCAAGAAAGAAAACGCATCGCCGAGAGCACCAAGCTTTTTTTTCAAAAAGAAAAGAAAGGGATAAGCTTTTATGTTTTGCATATATCTCTTTTCTTTATTGTGTTTTCGCGATTTCATCTCGATGGAAAGAAATCCTAACCCGATTTAAGAAACATTTTTAAGATCTAGGTGGAGGTATTAATACGTGAGAAGTTCAATGCTTACGGTTAATATCTCCGCCTGGAGGTTGTCTGGGGTATTGTGTTTAGCAAGTATTTGCGAAGACGTGCTTTCGAGGAAACTCGAGAAGTCGAGTGGGTCAGAACACATAACCCATCCCGGCATTAGGATGTAGTGTAGATTATTCGGTGTAAGCCAGAGTAATTGTCATGCGAGACTACGATCAAAGTAGTTTCTCTTGAAAATATTATGGACCATCGAGTATTCAACAAATCCGATAATATTTCAAAGAGGAGTGTTGAGCTCAGATATCAAGAGAACCTGCTTTCACGATGAATAAACCCTTAGAACTTAACCACGTTGATTCTTATCGCTGGCTTCATGCTCGTGACTTCAACGCTTCCGTGTGTATAACTACTAACCATGTTTGCCGATTCATGCATTCATTCATTCATTCAAAACCAAAAACTTCATTTCTCTTCCCATTTCCAAAGAATTTAGAGATTTTTCTTTGTAAAATATTTTAGGTTAGAGTGATGGACGCCGAGGAAGATTCACCAAAAGATACGCTTTAGAATTCTCGACGAGGAAAGTTGAAAGAGTTAGCATCCTTGGTAGAAGATCTCTGATTTCGTAAAACGCTATGGAACTCTTTTAACTCTTCTAAACGCTAACGTTGATGAAGGACTTCTCAAAACTTTCGCTCGCTTTTACGATCCGCCTATCGCTTTCACTTTCCCGATTATCATTGATGCCTACTTTGGAAGAGTATGCGATATCCTAGGTATCTCAAGATCAAACAAAGTGCCTTTCAATGGTTTAAAGAAATGAGATAGACAAAACCTAACTACCAAGGAAAACTATAGGACTAACTTCAAAGTTCTTTCTCTAATGTAGTATGGTAGCCTTCGCAGTAGTTTAGCCTCTATGGATTCGTGTTATTTCCCAACGTCCCAAATTTCGCTGATATCAACGCCATAAGGATCTTTCGATTGGAAATCCTGCTCCCACCTTGCTTGGTGACACCACGCCTCTATTCATCATAGGAATCGCCAAGGAGACGGAACTATCGTGTGTTGGTACTTGCTTTTCAAATGGATTACCTCACATTTGCCTAAATCTCCTATCTTCCGCGAGAACAAAGACGAGTGGCATTGGTCAAGAAGACTCATGTCTCTTACAAACGATTTATATCCATTGGTATACCTTGCATAATGAGATGGAAATCATTGAGAGTCGTGGAGAATTTGCCAACGCATTTCTCATTGGTAAAAGGAGGAATCAACTATAACCCTTTCGGCAAGACGTGAACTTGGATACGCAAACTCTAGTAAACCTCTTGGTTTCACAGAAAGTTACTTCTATCATGAAGGAGAGGATTCCTAGGATGAAGGCTAAATGATCAAAGCTTGGCATCACATCCCAAGGAAAGAAAAAGGAAGGCAAAGAATTGTGTAGCCATGGAAACCTACACTTTGGTAAAGAAAAGAGCTAAGGAATTTCAATGCCTTACGCTTATGAGGATCCCATGTTCTCAATCGCCCAAATCAACAAATTTTCCCATCAAGTGGAGAATACCAAGAAGCCTTGACCAAAATAAGGTTTGAGAAAGAAGCTTTGGAAAACAAATTCTTAAGACTAATCTTGAGAATGAGAAGCTCAAGAAGCAAGTCAAAGATCATGAAAAGACGCTTTACTTCCAAGATGAATGGCTCATGGAAAAGGATGAGAAAATTCGTAAGGATAACGCAATCCGTAGATACGCCAAAGAAAGGAAAAGAAAGCTCGAGAAATGACAACCAGCGATCCCGCTCCAAACGAGTGGAAGAGAGTCATTAGCAAGCTAAAAGCCGAGAAAGTCGAACTAAAAGCTCGCTATGGAAAGGAACTCAAGTCAAGTCGCATCAAGCCTTTGGATCTTCATCCGACGAAGACGTTTAATTAGTTCAATTTAGTTTGTAATTTTATCATTTAATTTATCATTTGTGTGAGCAATGCTCCAACAAAAAACAATTGTTGTAATCTTCTTCCATTTAATCAATAAATGTGTGTTTTTTCCATCCAAATATTTGCCAGAAATATCTCTTTTAGCATTAAATTCTTTGAAATTTTTCTTTACAATCATTTTCATGCATCATACTTTGCATTTAAGTCATTGTCAGAGTCCGACACTGAATAGCTTTCATAATATGTTTGAATAGCTTGAACAACTTGAACAACTTGCACAGATTGAACAGATAGGAAAAGATCGTCAAGCTGTCTCGCGTCTTAGAGTTTCTCGACCGCGTCCACAGCCGACTCGAACATACGACACAAGATCAAAAAGAAGAAAAGTAATGGAAGGATTTGAGCAAGAGAACGTTGAACTCCGTAGCACGGTAACAACATTGCAAGAAGAAGTGGAGAGACTCACATCTTTGGTCAATTCATTTGCCTCAACAAGAAAATCAACCAAGATCTCGAAGACACTACTACTCTGACACTAACTCACTGTCGCAGCTAGTAGCTCACTCTTCAGTATGCCAGAAGGCTATCCATGGGGCATGCCTTTTAACTTTGGCATCGGAATTCGCCAACCGACTTCTCAAACAACCTCGCTTGAAATACCTACTTTGCAACGCAAAACTCTACATTTACTCCAACGGAGTAACTCTTCCACAAGTAACAATGCCGTTTCTCAACCAATCATGACGAACTCACTCAGTAGTACACACTACCTTAGACGAAGAAGTTCATCATACCCGTGCAAGAACTCAAATCCACGGTTCAATGGAAAATCTCCAGAACAACTCCACAAAATGCAACTAGAGATAAAACAATTCGAGGGAAAGAATTGTTTGGAAAAAACGCCCAGGATCTTTGCTTAGTTCCTCGCGTAAGAATACCCGCAAAATTCAAAGTCCCTGACTTTGAAAAGTACAAAGGAAACTCCTGTCCGCAAAGTCATCTCACGATGTATGCCAGGAAAATGTCTACATACAATGAGGATCATCAGTTGCTAATCCATTACTTCCAAGATAGTCTCACCGGTGCCGCACTAAAGTGGTACATGGGTTTAGACAAGACGAATATCCAAACATTCAATGACTTAGGTGAAGCCTTTGTCCAGAATACAAGTTTAACTTGATATGGCTCTCGATAGGATCAACTCCGCTCCATGTCTCAGAAAGAAAGAGAGACATTCAAGGAATATGCACAACGATGGAGGGAAATTGCTGTCCAAGTTAACCCACCATTGGAAGAAAAGGAGATGACTAAGGTATTCTTGAATACTCTAGGCTCATTCTACTATGAGAGAATGATCGCTGGCGCTCCCGGAGATTTCACTGAGATGGTGAGCATGGGAATGCGATTAGAAGAGGGGGTTCGAACTGGACGCCTAACCAAGGAAGCAGGATCTTCTAGTGGAACAAAGAAGGTAGGAACCAGTTTTCCAAGGAAGAAAGAGCATGACATAGGAATGGTATCCCGAGGGAAACCACGTAAGAATGTCATTCAACAACGACAGGTAGCTGCCATAGCACCCGCCGCCAACACAAATCCAAACACAGGAATTGCTCCGCAATTCCAACAAATTCAACAAAATCAACAAACTCAATTCGCCAATGTGCTCAGCTCAAGAATCAAACCGTGACGCCTGTTACGAATTCGACCCGATCCCAATGACGCATACGTAACTTTACCTCGCTAATAGAAAAGAACTGACATGCATAAGGTCACCACCTCCGCCCCGAAAATTACCATGGTGGTACAAAACAAACGATCTTGCCCTTTTCACCAAGGGCACCAGCCATGACCTTGAGCATTGTATAGCATTAAAGGCGTAAGTACGAGATTAGTGAGATCTAATCTTCTTTCCTTCGTAAATACAAGTCCGAATGTGCAAGCCAATCCGCTTCCCCACAAAGGACACCAATAAGTTTGATATCGAGAAATACATGTATCTCGCATGCACGTAAACCCGATCGTAGGAAACTTGGTGCATCCGCATGAAGCATACAGCACATGAGCACCTTCACTAAGCATGATTACGCAGCTTGCCGCATCCGCTCCAAGAATATTCAAGGATGTTCCACCATAAAAGCGTATATCCAACATTTGTTAGACATCGTGATTTACAAGTTTACGTAAACAGATGATCATGACGTAAATACAAGAGGGCATTTTCCGCATGAGCTTTTAGTCTCGTATATCAACTCGAAAACCCCAAGTAAACGCCATCATCCCTTGTTTCAACATACCTAAGCATGTGGAGATTGAATGCAATAGCCCAAAGACCCCGTAGTCTCCTTTGGTAATTTGCCTCACCGGTCCTGCTCCATAACTTCTACCAAAGCAATTCCTTACCAATACAATGCAACCCCGATAGAGGATGGGAAGGAGAAACCCATGCCTACTCTTCCAGCCTAATGTCAATATAATGTAAATCGGACGAGTAACACGAATGGACGGGTGCACAATCCATTGCCACCAAGACCGCCTACAGTTCCTGTAGTCCGACAAAATCCAGTTAACATATCTTCCGAGAATCCTGCAACGATTCCAGTTGTTAACCCGAACCCATATGTTGGTTCTCCTAATAGAGCCAACATCAACGCAGATTTTGATGAAATACTGAAGTTAATCAAAAAAAGCGAATACCGAGTCGTGGATCAGCTGATGCAGACTCCTTCCATGATTTCAATTTTGTCTCTACTCCTCAACTCCGAAGCTCACCGAGAAGCTTTGATGAGAGTACTAGACCAGTATGTGGATCACGATGTGACTACGCATCATTGAGGATCGCTCCAACATAACAGCTTGCAATAATCTAAGCTTCAGTGACGAGGAACTTCCAGAAGAAGGGAAAAATCACAACTTGGCCCTCCACATCTCAATGATCTGCCAATCAGATTCCCTGTCCAATGTATTGGTAGATACAGGTTCATCTTTGAACGTAATGCCGAAAACGACACTCGCTCGTTTGGCTTACAAAGGGACGCCAATGAAGTTCAACGACATAATAGTAAGAGCGTTCGATGGATCAAGGAAGTCAGTTATTGGGGAAGTTGATCTCCCGATGACAATTGGCCCGCACACATTTCAAATTACTTTCCAAGTCATGGATGTACCAGCTGCTTATAGTTGCCTACTAGGAAGACCTTGGATCCACGATGCAGAGCAAGAATTCTACTCTCCATCGGTTAAAATTCAAGAATGGAAAGTTGGTGACCATCAGCAGAACAAGCTTTACATGTAAGTCATCTATCCCTTCTTTCATCACAGCAAATGACATTGAAGGAACACATCTCCTCGAGCGTCTGTTAGAAGATGAATCTACCAACAAAAACAGATCATCTATCTCTTCGTATAAAGAAGCTGCACAAATGGTGAAAGATGGCAATACTAAAGGATAGGGACAAGTTATCAAACCGTCAAGAACGAAACAAAGGCCGGACTCGGGTTCACACCCGTATTCTCCAAAGACAAGCAAAAGGATGAAACACTTCGTCCAATCAAAGAAGTTTTCAGCAGTGGGGGCTTCCTAAATCTTGTCCTCCAAGAGGTTAGCGTTGTAACCATCGAAGAGGATGAAGACGATCCATCTGAATCTGAAGAGTGGAGCACTTATTTAAACAGCCTTGAGTATGTGTCTCAAGAGGAGTCATATGCGCCTAACCGATCAATTCAAAGACATGTCCCGCAAAGGCATGAAAATCCACCGTCCTCGTCAAGTTTGGGATACCTTGGGAGAACCAAGTGGCAAATTCGACTACATGGTGAAATACATCGCGCCGTAAAGCTCGAAAATCCGGATCGAAGATATCCAACCCACGATGGGGTGATTCTTTGATTATCCTAGTCAAATGTAAGAGGTATACTGCCTTCTCGCCTAATCACCAATCGAGATCCCCAATGAAGATCTCTCGCTCAACACACCGTGGAATTCCCTAAACCGATCCCGTTACCACTACATCAACATGATCACCAAGATCAAGAGTGCGATTCGGGATACGATTTGGAAAGTGTCACCGACAACGAGTCTCTTCACTGAAGACCGGAAGGTACATCCTCGATTCAACACAAAGATCAACAGAAGTACATATGCTACATCTCACACTTCCCGACCGTTAGTCAAGAAGATTGCTTTAGCAAAGACAAAGGGCAAGGGCCATCGCCCGTAGTCTTCAAAGCGCCAAACAAAGAATCAAAGTCTACTCAAGGGTTAAACCAAGCGGAAAATTACCCGAGTACCTCGACTTCCAAGGAGTTCACACATCGAAACCCGCTGAAGTTCGGACTAATGTTCATAGCTCTAAGTAGTTTATCTTTGCTTTTGTTTTGAACTCTCACGCCCAAAGTGTAGAGATGTTTTATAGGGTTTTAGCTTTTAAATAATTTCTCTTCGCCTTGCCCAAGGCGAATGAGTTTGTGTTTTAGGCCTGCTTCATAGTGTAAATTATAAATAAAACGCGTTGTTTTGTTTCTACATCGGTGTTTATTTTCATTTTACCCTTTCTTGGAAATGATAATCCTGAAAAACAAAAAAAAAAATAAAAACACATAAATAAATAAAAATCTTCAAAAAAAATTATTAATCTGCATACACTTTCACCTTAACTTTCTTCAAAAAAAAATGATGACAAAGAGTTAATTAATCGAACATAAATCAAATATGCAGATTAATAGATGGACAAATCCATTGAAAGCAATAACGCTATGCTCTTTCCCAACTTTGAAATTCCCTGTGAAGTCGCCGAGGAAGAAGTTGAAGAAGATATCCCAGATGAAATTTCCCGACTGCTAAGGCATGAGGAAAGGATCATTCAGCCTCATAAAGAACCTCTAGAAGCAATCAATTTGGGTTCTGAGGAAGATAGAAAAGAAGTAAATATCGGAGCTTCACTCAACAACAGTGTCAAAAGCAAACTGATAAATCTTCTCAAAGAATATGTTGATGTGTTCACTTGGTCCTACCAGACATGCCGTGGTTAGATACCAAAGATCGGAGCATCACCGCCGTTAAAACCAGAGTGCCCGCCCGCTAACAAAAGTGAGGAGAGTTCACCCGAAATGGTCGATAAAATCAAAAGGAAGTTCAAAGTACCGACGCCGGTTTCCTCGCACTCGAATATCCTCAATGGCTAGCCAACATAGTACCGCTCCAAGAAAGATGGAAAGGTCGAATGTGTGTTGACTCATCGATCCGAACAAAGCAAGTCCGAAGACGATTTCCCACTACCGCATATTGACATGCTAGTGGATAGCACCGCAAAATTCAGCCTTTTCCTTCATGGACGGTTTCTCCGGTTATAATCGATTAGAATGGCTCTCAAGACATGGAGAAGACCTCCTTCATCACGCCAAGCACCTTTTGCTACAAAGTAATGCCGCTTGATTAAAGAATGCAAAGAACTTACCAAAGGGCAATGACTACTCTCTTCATGACATGATGCACAAGGAGATCAAGTCTACGAGATGACATGATAGAAAAATCGAATCAAGATGAACACATAGACTATCTCTAAAGTTGTTTCAACGACTAAGGAAATTTCGCCCGTCAATCCTAACAAATGCACCTTTGGGGTAAGATCCGAAAACTAGGTTTCATCGTCACCAAAAGGGAATTGAAGTGGACCCCGACAAAGTCAAAGCTATTCAAGAGATGCCTACGCCACGCACGGAAAAGTAAGTAAGAGGATTTGTTGGACGATTGAATTACATCTCCATTTATCTCTCGATGATCACACCTGGGCCGATATTCAAGCTTCTCCGCAAAGATCAAAGGTTGTGTGGACAGCCGATTGCCAAAAAGCATTCGACAAGATCAAGGAATACCGCGTAACCACCAATATCGATCCTCAAGTTGAAGGAAGACCGCTAATCATGTACCTTACTGCATTAGAAGTCCATGGGCTGCGATTGGACAAAGACGACACCGGTAAGAAGGAGCATGCCATTTACTACCGAGTAAAAGTTCACGATCGTGAAACTCGTACTCCATGCTCGAGAAAACATGTTGCGCTTGGTGTGGCCTTCAAAACGCCTCCTCCAAGACATGATCAATCACACGACTTGGTTAATCTCCAAAATGGATCCAATCAAGCACGATTTGAGAAACCTTCCTTAACCGGAGAATCGCCGATGGCGTATGCTATTATCCGAGTACGACATTCAGATCGCTACCAAAAGCGGTCAAAGGAAGCATTCTCGCCGATCACTTGGCTCATCACCTCAACGAATACCAATCTCTCAAATTTGACTTCCCAGACGAGGACGTGATGTACTTAAAAATGAAAGATTGCGACGAACCGCTACACGGAGAAGGACCAGATCCAGAATCCAGATGGGGTTTAGTCTTTGATGGAGCAATAAATGTTTTTGGCAATGGAATTGGGGCAGTCATCATCACTCCCGAGGGTTCTCATATCCCGTTTTCCGCCAGATTGCTATTTGATTGCACCAACAACATAGCGTAATATGAAGCATGCATCATGGGTATCGAAGAAGCCATCGACTTAAGGATCAAGATCCTTGACATATATGGAGATTCAGCCCTTGTGATCAATCAAATCAAAGACAAGTATGAAACTCATCATCTTGGTCTAATTCCTTACAGAGATTATGCGAGGCGATTGTTGACTTTCTTCAACAAAGTTGAACTGCATCACATCCCTCGAGATCAGAATCGAATGGCAGACGCCTTGGATACTCTTTCTTCCATGTTCAAAGTTAACGATTGGAATGATATGCCCGTAATCCGTGACGACGCCTTGAAAGACTCGCATATGTATTCGAATCAAGCTTCGACGATAAACCGTGGTTCCACGACATCAAACGCTTCCTTCAAACACGAGAGTACCCACCTGGCATCGTGACAAGGATACGAAAACTCTAAGGAGGCTTTCCAGGAATTTCTTCCTCAATGAAGAAGTTCTATACAAAAGAAACTTCGATATGGTTCTGCTCAGATGCGTCGATAGGCAAGAGGCAGACACAATCATCCATGAAGTACATGAAGGATCCTTTGAACCCATTCAAATGGGCATGCAATGTCCAAAAATCTTGAGAGCAGGATACTATTGATAACGATGGAATCGATGCCGCAAACACGCCAAAAGATGTCAAGTGCCGATCTACGCAGATAAGATCCATGTGCCATCGACTTACTCAACGCTCTTCTCTCCGTGGCCTTTCTCCATGTGGGCATTGACATGATCGGAATGATCGAACCAAAAGCGCCCAACGGACATCGCTTCATTCTCGTGGCTATTGATTACTTCACCAAATGGGCAAAGATTCACGCCAACGCCACAAGACAAGTGGTTGTGAGGTTCATCAAGAACAACCTCATTTGCCGATACGGAATTCCAAGAAAGATCATTACGCATAATGGATCTAACTTGAACAACAAAATGATGAAGGAACTATGTGAGGAATTCAAGATCGAGCATCATAACTCATCTCCTTACCGCCAAAGATGAACGCGCCGTTGAAGCACCAACAAGAACATCAAAAGATCGTCCGTAAGATGGTCATCACTTACAAAGACCGCACGAATGTCGCCATTTGCTCGCATGGGTATCGATCAAGACGCACTTCAACAGGGCAACTCCTTTTTCTCTAGTATACGCATGGAAGCAAGGTTCTCGTAGAAGTTGAGATCCCATCAATGAGAGTTCTCATGGAAACTAAGCTATCCGAGGCCGAATGGTGTCAAAGCGATACGACCAACCAACTTAATTGAAGAAAATGACCGCCTCGTGTCATGGACAACTCTATCAAAGAAGAACGAAGAAAGCTTTCGACAAGAAGATCCGACCGTGAATTCCGAGAAGGCGACTCATGCTTAAAAAGATTCCGCCTTTTCAACCAGATTCTAGGGCAAATGGACTCCTAATTATGAAGGCCCATACATCGTCAAAAGAAGCGCTTCGTGGTGCTATGACTCTCACAACCATGGACGGTGATGAACTCCCCGATCCCGTGAATGCCGATGCAATAAAAATACTTTGTCTAAAAAAAAAAGAATTTCGGTAAGTCGAAACCCGAAAAGGGCGGCTTAGGCAAAAAGAGCGCCTGTGGATTGAAAACCCAAAAGGCGATCCGTGCAAAAATTAGAGACAATAAATGTAAAATATCCCGATAGATTGAAAACTAAAAGGCAATCTAGGCAAAACAAGGATACAAAATGACAAAGTAATCGAATGTCCATACATTAATCAAGAATCTTCCATCAACGGGTCTTCAATCAACTTTTCCAAACAACAAACATTGGAATTCAAATTTGTTAGGGATAATAGCGGTTATTTGCTTTCAATGTAGCCTTTTCCCAATAAATTATCATTTCTAACTTTGTAAATAGTCCATGGAATCACGATTGGTCGATTACCATTCTATTCAATAAATTTGAGCCCTGTGCTTTTTGTTTGCAATTCCTACTTTATTCTGCTTTTGCAAAATAACGCTTTTATTGTGAAAATCACTTTTTGAAACTAAAACGTTTTAAATGAATTTTTACTTCAAAATTTTGAAACAAAAAGCAAAAATTTTCCTTTGAACTATGAACACAAAAAGAACTTCAACAGTTTTCTCCGTAAGAGTTTCAATCTCCGAAGGATAAAGAACAATCGCATGTAAGTCTCTTATCCTCGAATCATCAAAGGACGGTATTCTTATCCCAAAAAGAATCCCTAGCCAAGTTGCCAATGAAATGCCTTTCTCTGAAAGTTTAAAGCATGCAACTCAAATTCTTCGTCAGTGAACGTCTGCACCGTTGTTTGCAACTTCCACCGAGTATTTGTTCGAACTGTGACGTGGTCCTTTTCCCAGATATCTCTTTAGTGTCTTTGTCAAGTATTGTTAGCATGTATATAACATTCATACATAATAGCATCATTCGTGCATTTTGCATTTCTTGAAATGTTTGCTTTCATATCACTGGTGTAAGTCACGCTTACTCATGTAAGTACAAGTCTGTCCCCAGTAGAATATCTCCAAACAGAGAGAAAATACATCTTTTTCCCCCAACGGAGTATTCCCAAACAGAGAAATTCATTTTCTTCTCTCCATTACATTCCCCAATTGAGATCATTCCTCATTGAGAATAATGTCTTGATTGATTTTTTCTTTCCAGTTCATTCCTGGATAGAACACTGTCTATAATCAACAAAGCAATAAGCAATAGCCTCATCATCTGAGCCATTTATCCTTCTCTTCATTTATAAAATTGTCATAAAAATTTGTCTTCTCAACAAAGTCAAAATCATGACTATACGAGAAATTTCCCAGCAGTTGTCTTTCTGTCTAAAAGAAAACCTGTGTCTTCCAATCAAAATGACCGCATCTTCTCAAAAAGAGAGATCCTCGGCAAGATTGTATCCAAGAAAGCAAAACTCATTTGAGTTCTGTTTCTTTCACTGTTTGTTATTCACAAAAGCTGAATATACAGCAATTTTCTAAAGATTTGCCTTGTTATAGTTATCACTTTGCCGATAATTGGTAATATCTTTAAAGCCCATTTGAAATTGCTTTTCATTTGTCTCGTTGTTCACAAAGCTGAATACACAACAAATTTTTTCTCAAGATTTACCTTGTAATAGTTATCACTTCGCTGATAATTGGTAACATCTTCAGAATTCATTACCATAAACTATCACAAAGCTGATAATTGGTAATATCATTTCCACTTACCTTAAACATTGTCACAAGGTCGATGTAAGGTAATCTCTTTGTTTCAAAGTGAAAACGAATATTCACATGTTTTGTGAATCTTTCTTTCCCAAATAGGATGTATCCACAAATTTCCCCACCATGTCATTTCTTTGATATTTCTCCGGTGGAACTTTTTCAATCATTTTGCATCATCCGCATCTTTTGGTATCTTAGGTCCAAAATTTATGATTCGATATTTAAGTCTCTTTACACCTATCAAAACAAAGATATTCATCTTCATCTCTCAGTTCAGACAGCATTAATCGAGTGTGGATTTCATAGGTCAAAATTAGGGTTTCATCAGATTTTCATCTGATTCAAGAGGCAATCAATTAGGGTTTGAGTTTTTCTCACCTCATTTGATCCATCTTGATCAAAATATCAACCTCTGATCATCAGATATCCATTTCTCTCACAGATCAATCAAGGATCGACCAATTAGGGTTTTGATCGGGCATGAGTTTTCTCTGACTTTTTGAACAAGAAATGACTTTTTTGGATAGAGATTGGTCATTATATCTTAGATACAACATCTTGACCTAATTTTTGGATTCAAAACATCACAGAAGTTCACAGGCTTCATCACTCAATTTCTGAAACATCTGATGAAAATTCATCTCCACAGAAAAGTCAAACTTTGACTTTTGGTCAAATTTTTCAAAACAAAACTTTTTCAAACATCAAAATAATTCAAATGATACATCATGATCATAAAAAATCAACAAAAAGTCAAAAGTTTCATACTTAGAAAAATTTCTAAGTGTTGAAATTTCTTATTTTTTCCAAACTTCATGCCATTTTTTCACCTAGTTCCATTTTGAATTGGAAAAAACTCAAAACATGAAAGTTGTAGCCAGAAACAAGCTTTCCAAAATGTCCAAGAACTCTCAATTCCATGGAGTCTAGCTATGCTTTTGAAATTGAAACATAAGGCTTCATGAACTTGATTTTTCAAAAGTCAAAACTTTAATTATAGGTCATTTTGAGTTTTCTTCATCAAGAAGCAATATAACCTTGCCAAATGGATTGATTGAACTGATAAATATCAGCTTGGAAGTAATAATTGAGATGAGATAGGATCAAAGTAAAATAGCACATGGTAAAAGAGGAAGCCTTTTCAAAAGCCAAAAGTCTTTCTTGCCCTTTAAGGCAACTTTGATTTACCAAAAGCCAATCTCTTTGCCTAACATTTCGTAACTTGTTGCCTATAAACAGGTCTTGTTTGACATTCAAAACCACACCAAAGCAATGCAAATCCATGCTTTCACTCTCCTTTCTTGAAAATCAAGCAATATAGTGCAAAATTGCCAAACATTGCATTTTTGAAAATCAGTTGAAAACATGTTAAATTTTGGTGTCAAACATGCTTCATGATCACATGCCATGGACACATGCTTGTACAAATCGCTTAACTTTCAATTCCATTCTAAGCTTGATTAAGTTATGTTCTAATCATCCTAACACCTTCCATATACATCATAGGGATGATCCAAAACATAAACAACCAACGTAATTTTAAACATAGAATTCGAGTTTCTATTTCCGAATCGTGTGGACTTGGCCGAACGATTTGAGGTGATTCAAGCAAGCATACCATTCACATTCCATACATGCCGATGATGCTCAAATGATCAAGAAACAAGTTCTGGAAACACTTTAAGACCTTCTTCGATTCTCACTTGAACAGGTATGAATACAAACTATGATATCCATATTCTTTGAACTTAAATGAAAAAGCTTTTGGCCAATCTTTTTCTGCACCCATAACGATCATAAACCCTCAATAAAATCAAAGAATCATCAATCATACATTATTTAATTTGAAAAACTCAGTTCTAGGGTTCATCGTGGTTCCCAGAAATTCAAGCATGCTAGGTTAAATATAAATGCAATTAACATTCACCTTCATATTCGTGATGAAAAATCGAGCAAGTTTGGTTTTTATTTCATTCAATTTCATTAAGAAATGAAGATTTTAGCTTGAATTTTGCAATCTGAATATCAAACACGAAGAACAAGTTTCGCCCCTGTTCTTGATCTTTTCAAATTCAAAATTCCAATCTCATATCAACACGTGTTATTGTCCACTAAACACCCGCTGCTTGGCCTGGTAGCTTGTTTTCCTTAAGTCTCTCGCCACGTGTTCTACCCTTTGGTCATGGGTTCAACTCCCATCGACCATTTCTTTTATAACTTTTCCAATTTTTCATGTTTTTTACAAAACTTTCACAATTTTTTGACCAATCAAAACTCCTTATTTTAAGGTGATTTTTGGACACTTGTCAATAAATACATCTATTTTATGATAGTGAAAATTTTCAAAAAACTTTCATCCGATCATATTTTAATCAAGCGAAACGACGCTCGAGCACTTTTTCAAACCTCCTTTAAGGTAAACTTTTCAAGTTTTCGACTTCGATTTTTTCAAAACTTTTCATAAATGAACCTCACATTTCAAAACATTTTCAAATCATTTTTCAAAACATTTCATCAAAACTTACATCTTTTACCACGATCGATCCGATTTAAACGATAAAATCAAATTCATTTTTCTCGAATTTTCAATCGATCATGGGCCACCCTTATGGTGTAAGTCCCAACCTTTTTGTACATATTTAGTTTTACTTGTACATACTCAAATCATCATTTTCAATATTCAAACATAAACAAATTTCGCTCGCTTGTTTTCATTCGCTTGTTTATACACGGTACCATTGGTATTGAAAGGAGCAAGATTCTCGTGAAACTGCCAAACCAATGGGCCTCCTCACGTGTAAGTCCCATAACATTCTTTTATGTACATAATATTTCTTTGTACATATCAAAATCTCTTCAAATACATACAAATTTTTATCTGTACATAACACAGATACTTTTTATACTCAAGTACAGACAAACTTCGATCGTTTGTTTTTTCATTTCACTTGTGTATACACAAACCAACATTCTTTATGTACATATATCTTTTCCTTGTACATATCAATTTCTTTTCATACAAAACTTTTATCCGTACATAATATGATATTTTTCGCATAAAATTGATTGTTCGCTTCCCTCAGATATACATCAATACCATTGGTATTGAAAGGAGCATTATTCCTTGTGAAACTGCTTTCAAACCAATGGGCCTCCCTTATGGTGTAAGTCCCAACCCACCTATGTACATCCATCTTCGTATATAATTACTCGCTCGTACATATTCACTTTGTACACGCTCAAACTTGTAAATAATCAAGTTATGCTCTTTAAACGCTCGCTTCACAAACACTTGTTTATACTTCATAAACTTCAGAATAAACATCATTGCATTGTTTATATTTCCTTCATAAACTTCTGTAAATAAACATCATTGCATTGTTTATATTTCCTTCATAAACTCCTGTGAATACATATCACACACACACACACACTTGTTTATACAACTGCCTAATTACAACATAACAATTAGTCTAACCAATAGGTTCCCAGTTGTAGCCTCCGCTTTTATACAAGATAATTCATCTCCAAGATGAATTTAGCCTCCTTGGCTTTATACAAGATAACTCTCCTACGTAGTTTAGCCTCCTCTTAGGCTTCATATAAGAAAACTCATTTATCCGAGTTTAGCCTCCGCTTAGGCTTCATATAAGACAACACTGCTGAGTCACCTCCTCTTGGGCTTCGCTCAAAAGAACTCCTCATTAAGTTTAGCCTTCTTGGGCATCATACAATGAAAGAGATAGGAAATCTCAACCTCCTATTGGGCTTCCAATACAAAGAATCACCCGCTTAAGATAGAACCCCGAAGGATGGTTTCCTTGAAATCACTTTCAAATCCCCAATGAGTAAAATTTCCTATGAAATTGCTCTTAATTCCAAAAGGATGGTTTCTCATGAAATCCCTTTAACACAAAGCCGCCCATACCCTATAGCTTCATCTTGAGCTTCATACAAGGACCTCGATGACCCTAATGCCTCTCTGGCTAACAATACAAGGACCCATGGGCTTTAAAAGCATCCTTTTAATCCAATCAATTTCTCCTAGAGATTTAGACATCTATCATCTCTATGGAAGAAGTATCTCATCTATCGTATCACATACAACAAAACTTTTTCAAACTCTTTTCAAACAAAACATCTCTTAATTGTAAGTGGTAACGCTTGTACACTCAAGCAAAACACCCAATGCTTACAGTTAAAAGATTCAATCACTTTTTTTCAAACATCTTTCTTAAACATGTAAGTGGTAACGCTTGTACACTCAAGCAAAACACCTAATGCTTACGATGAAAGATTTTATCAATTAAACTTTTCAAAATGTATGTGATGAAATAGATTAGATACATTTTTCATTAAGATGACATTTGTCCTCTCTTACTAACATCCCGCTGCTTTCCACTAGCATAAGTGGAACTACGATTGCTCCGACTTTCTCAACATCCTTTGAGAATACGTAGGCACAAGGTCTCATCCTTGCCGAGAAAATTTCTTTCTCCCTGCACCAAACAAACCATAGATCCCTTTAGATCCGAGCTACAAATGCTATGATTCCCACTAGGGATATGCGTAAGATCCATGATCTTGAGCATAATAATAACAAACACTAGAATCCTTCATAATCTATCTTTCTTAAAATCCCAAAGGAGAAACTTTCCCAATCATAGAAATAGCAATTAAAACACACAAACATATCAAATATATTCATATATAAAGCTATAGATAACTATATATATTTAGGTGCTCCATCTATTCCCTTTATATACCAATCCCCTTACTTAATCTCCCAATGCATTGCCTAGTTTGCGCTTAGTCGTTACGCATATCAATATCAATCGAGGGTATTTCACTTTCCCTTTTCATAATCATTAAATCATCTTTCTTGTGTTGAAAATAATAAAGCTTGATGCTCATGCATCTTTATAAACAAATCAAAAGAGTAATCGCTTCGAGCTAGAGAATCAACTCACGTCAGATCCTCTAGCGTCACCTTTAACGCGAATTGGTAGTCGGTGTACCACAATGTCGATATCTAAACCGCATGTTTTCGTAGGACAAAGCAAAATTTTCATGTAATCTCACAACATATGGATCAATCTTTCTTTAACACTATTCTCAAGACCCGCCCTATCTTGATTTCTTTTCTCTTTGTTGGTACCTAGAGTCACAACCTCAATCGCTCTTTATGTGGTCAGATAGCCCTTTCCTCTTGTTGTAGTAGTTTGAAAGTTCTCATGGAACTTCACAATCATTCGCACCTTTATCTTCGGCTTGGTAGATCGGATTATCAAAGTCATATTTAGCAATAGCAGTAGTCGTATCGACGGATTTGGAGTGAATGTCGATTTGCGCTTATTACGGGTGTGGTAAGAACACATAGGTTTTGAAAAGGTGATAAACTAAAAAGAAATATAGGGAGCACAATATTTGAATGCAAAAGTTCAATGATTTATTGAATGAAAATATGCGAATGACAAATAATAACCCTCACAACTAGTCGTGGTGCCCCTGTAAGGCACTAGGCTCGTAGTTTTATTGTTCAAGCGTAAAAGAAAAAGTGTAAAATGTAAAACAATTACTCCTGCTTAAAGGAGATTGGCATAACATCCTTAGACTTTCAATTGTTGAGTCCATTGTCACGAGTGGGAAGATCCAATTTTGATGTCAAGTCACCATCATTGTCTTCTATAGCATAAACTACGCCTTTGTTGATGCGGAATGTAGGTCCATCGACACGCTCACGCGTATCATCTTCTCGACCTTCGAGGTGAAGCCCAAACAAGTCTTGTCATATTTGAATGGAAAATCGGTAGTGACCCCAAACGGTACAACCTCCTTATTCAACTATAGCTCTAGCATCTTTTAGTGAGGCCATCTTCGTGGAACTCTAGTAAATTTTGGAATGACAAGAGTTGGTGCTTGACTCGTGGAACTACTTAGAAATATTGACACGTAGTTTCAAAAGTTCACCTTCCATTTCGATGTATCGTAATTACTATAGATGGCTTACCATATATTCTTCTTCTCCACATATTGTAACAATCTTCCCTTTCTGGGTATTTCTTCGATGTAGTAGAGGTAACAAATACCGACCCATGCATCCAAGGGCCCGAGGTGAAAGAATAAGTCGGATTAATATCCATCACAAAGAAAGTAGAATCAAAATTGGGAACCCACTTTGATCGGTAAGTTAAGCTTCCAACCATCGTTTCTTCGAACTATCAAAAGCTCTTACGCTTATGTCATCGGGTTTCATGACCACTTTAGCATCAAGTCACGAGAGCACTCTTTGGTAGGACGCTCGTAGCGTAATCAAGATCCACCAATACGTGAGATGTTGTAATGCCCTTACACCCACGTAAATGTAAGGCTTTATTGTGTTTTCTTCCGGCAGAGTTAAGTCAAGATCGAAAAGCCCAAACCATTATCTCGCCGCTAGCAATACAACTTTCGAATTAGTCAGCAGAAGTGTCTTGTGGTATATGAGCATTCTTGAGAAACTTCACCAAGGCTTTAGGATGAGACTCAGATCACAACAATAGAGATAGCATGGAAATCTTGACGGGTTTGTCCTAACTATTCCATAACACCGTAGTCTCTCTTCTTAATGATCTTCGACTTCCTCCATTTCTTGCTTGAAGGTATCTTCAAGAACTTCCTTGGTACTTCCATCCGAAAGGTGTCGAGTCACTTTCTTTCCTCGGCCTCGGAGTTGGTTCAATAGCAGAACGCAAACTAGTGTAGTAGTATCCTTTAGAGGAGAGATATATGGAGAAAACACTCTTCCAGTTCTGGTTACTTTGCTTGATCTGGTGATATTGTTGACATCAGGACTAGTAGTTTCAATTGTACTGTCTTCAATGGCTAATGGCTCTTGTTTGACACCATAATAGTAAACTTCGGCTCTATAATTCCAAGGTATTGCTTTGTCAGAGGAATATGGAATTGATCTGGGTGAGGTAATAATGAGGGGTGCCACTCTGGGCTTATGATCGACAGAGGTGATCCTTATTGTGTTCACATGAGCATATTCTTCAGGATAATCATCGTCTCTCCATCCGAATGCCTTGATGTCTTCGATTGCAATCTTGTATCTTTCAGGAGTGGTATACTTCACCATGAAATCGTACTTTCCACTTGGCTGCCCCAAGGTATCCTAGACTTCTGGTACGGCTTCGCTTACGTCTTCGATCTTCAGGCTTTTGGAAATATCTTCGCACAAACTTTTCATAGACGAAGTTTTCAGGAATAGTACTTCTGAGTTGTCTATAAGGCGCTGAACACCTCTCTTCAACCATGAACATCCATCGGGTTCGAATGCATAGTAACGGTAGTTGTCAAAACATCCTGGAAATAAGCCATCTTGTAGCAAATCTTTTTTGACATTCATCAAGGGAATAGTCAATTCGTCTACAACAAAGACATATGAGTCGTTGCCATGCCATTGGTACTCTTGCCATGATCGAGCATATGTGCGTTGATCGCATTTGGAGTTTCAAAAAGAGGGTCGAATTCAATTTCCCGAGCTTCAATCATGTCTTGGATCTTGTTTTTTAGAGCCCAACAGTTGTTGGTGTCGTGCCCTGGGCTATTGGAGTGGTATGCACACTTTGCATTGGGATTGTACTTCGGAGAAGAAGTGTGGACATGCTGAGGAGGATCCCTTAAAGTAACCAGCTCTGCTTTCAACATGTGTTGTAATGCTTAAGACAACGACATGTTGGTCTTCGTAAACTGTCTTCGTGGCGCATTCTGCCTACGCGTGTTGTCTTGTTGAGGTTGCACCGTGTGGGATCGAGATCGTGACCCCACGCATTGATCGCGATCGCTTTGTCACGGATCTTCCGACCATACAAAGCATTGGCTTTTTCCTCCCACCAAAAGATCTCTTCGCAAAGATTTGAAGATGTTTCGACTTGAATCTTTCGCTTTGATTCCAGCTTCAATATGTTCGCTTGTCAATATCACCGTGAACTGGATAAAGAGTTTCCAATTAGATGATTGAAGAACGGTCCTATCGTTGTTCCCGTAACGCCTGCTTTAATTAATATTATATTATATTATATTAATATTTTCGAGTTACCGATCGAAATTTATTTTGCGACGAGAATGTTTATGTTAATCGATATATCTATTAATATATTTGGCGACGTTTCGTTCGGTCCGGTTTTTATTCCGTTCAGTTCGGTAAAATATTATTCGGACCGATATTTAATTCCCCGGAATTATTTTAATTAATTGAGTTAATAATATTATTAGATATTATTAAGGTGTTAATTAATTAATTATGTTAGGGGTGTGAGGACTAATTTCCTAGGATTGGGTTTACACCCTTGGTTAGTAAGAACACACCATTATAAAACCAATTTTTCCTCATTCTTTCCATTTTACAAACAAAAGCCAACTTAGCAACTTGGAGAGAAAGAGAGGATTTTGGAAGAAGAAGAAGAAGAGCAAGAGGAAGCTTGAGGTTGAGATTTTTTTGGAGCATTTTGCAATCATTCAAGTACTAGAGGTAAGGGGTTTGATTTCCTTTCCATATAGTTAGGGCTTGATAGATATATTTTGGATTTAGGAAAAATTGATAGGTTGATTTTTGAGTTTTGGTTGGTCGATTGTTGAAATAACTTACGAATGTTGAGTTAGAAGTATGGATTATGGGTGTTTTAGGTGCTAGTTTGTAGAAACTAGAAGTATTGAAAATGGAAATAAGAAAAACTGTAACAATGTGAAAAACCAGAAAAACCTATGCCTGTTTTAGAAACGAGGAGGAAGAAGACACATGGGCACTCAGGTATGGGAGGCGCCCACCCTTTGAGGAGACCTTCCCACCTACAAGGCGCCTACCTAGTTCTTCACCCCGACGATCGTCCCTTGTGCATGGAAGAAGAGAAACGAAATTTTGTGTTTTCTGGTTTCGGTATGTTGTTATCTGTTTTCTGCAACATCTGTTTTCTGCATAATTTTCCAAATAGCTCTGCTTGTTTCAATTTCAAGAATCCTTATACTACTAGTTGGTATTAATAAAATATAACTAGGACATAAATTATCCGATTAAATTTGGAACCCGATTATGTTCCGATTTTCGATTTCTATTTCACGAGCAAGTTGAATTCAACGAAAATTGATGTGCTAGCTAAGTTCGACGTAGCTGAGTGGTAGGTTAGTTTTTCGAAATTACGAGTTTTTATGAAACGACCTGAAATAGGCCAAATTATGGTTAAATTGAATCGGATTGCGTTTTAGTAGATTTAAGGCACGTATGGACAATCCGATTGCGATGTTGACGATTATGATTAATACCGGTTATTAGGAATGGATTTCGCGACGATTATAGGTGTTTTGACTATTTTTCCGTATTTGGAATTTAGTGAATGAATTGATAATGATGTGGTGTGATTAAACATGTTGTTTGCGACGGTGTATTTATTAATGAATACTTGATGATATGCGATGCGATGTGTAATACAGTGAATGGACTTTGAGATTTTGTTTTGCTTTTTATCGCAAGTGTGCGGATAGCAAGAGTTGCCACCGACTTTTCTTTTATCCGATTAAGGGAAGGTGAAAAGAACAGGAAAAGACCTTCATTAGATTCTGAGTAAGGGAGAAGGTTATGAAAAGGGAAGGTATTAGCACCCTTTTCCATCTGTAGTTATCTACGGGCTCTTAGTTGCTCTTAGATCATTTTTAAAAGTGTTTTCTGTGTGTTTGACAAAAATGTTTTGAAAAGGCATTTCGCTTTGAATTTGTAATGATTTATGTAGGAATGTATACAAAGTGTTCGGAAATGTTTCGTTTTTGAAAAGAGTTTGAACTTTGACAAAAGTGTGTGGTGGGAAAAGTATTTGATTGAGCAAGCAACTAAAAGTCTTATTACCTACTCAGAATGGTCGTTGTTGTTTTACTTTCCTTTAGAATAGTGCAATCCATACCATTAGTTGATAGGTAACCCTATTCTGGATGTAGAAGGACATTCAAGGGACATCGGATGGTCATAAGGCAACTTGTAGGAGTATCCTAGCACATTCAAGGGACGATCATCAATTTTCGTATGCAACAATCGAGGGACGAGAACATGTATTCGTAGGCGACATCGTGGGTCTATGATCTTTGTATCTAAGGGACTATGATGATATATTTCGTAGGCAACGGTGCTAGGATACCTCTACGTTCGAGGGACTTGACCATTTTAATCGAAAGCCAAAGAGAGAGAATTACCCTAAGGGGTGCATGTGTGAAAAGAGTGTGTTAAATTTAGATATGTTATCTTGCAATTAGAAGTGATCTATGTCCATTTTTTATCTTGCCATACACGCCTAATTACTAGCAGTTTATAGGGTGCAGAAAATAAATTGCGGAAAGTAAAGTGCGGAAAGATAAAGTCCTACGCTATTACATGGTTTTGGGGTAGTTAAATAATAAGAGTGCGGAAAGTAAAAGTCCTAATTAAACTATTACATCCCATAGGCAGTTACATAATATTGAAAAGAAAAGCGAGAAAATTCGTCCGAAACGTTACAACTTGTAAGCAAATACATAATCGGAAAATACGAGAAAATTTCATAAGAGAAAAATGTTAGTAAAAATATGATTTTTGAATGAGGAAAAATATTTTAGATTAGTAATGACAGTAAGATGATAAGATAATTTTTTAGTAATTTTCTGAATCGATTTCGATAATTAAAAACAATTAAAAGTCAATTTAATGGTTAATTAGCAATTAATTAAAATATGCATGCAAAAATATTAATTTTAATGTCAAAAATTAAATAAACATTTTTCTGATTAATATGCAAAAGGAAAATATTTTTGGTGATTTTTAAATGCATGAAAAAAATGTTTGAAGATTAATCAAATTAAGATGAAAATATTGAGAAAAATAAGAAAATAGAAAAGTTATGGAAAAGTATTAAAAAAGAAACTCAGGAAGCCAGGATCGAACCCAGGACCTCCTGGATGTATCACCACACGCGTAGCCATCTGAGCTAGGGATGCTTGGTGTTTTGAATCTGCAAACAATTGATTATAAGGGAATACGTGTCATAAATTGGAATTCAAACACAGTCAACACGCGTGGGACCCAGGTGGTATGAATGGACGAATCAGAACGCGAAGAAGCGCCACGCATGCCTCGCCGGTCTCCGTTTCAGTCAACGACGCCGGAGCCCTAGCTCCGGTCATCTTCTCCGGCAAGCAAAAACTCCAAACCTGCAAAATAGCAAAAATAAAAAAGAAAGGGATACCCTACCCCCCTAAATCGACCATGGCGAGTTCAATGGTGGTGTCCTTTTGGATTGAAAACGCCTGTTGTAACACGGTGAACTGAATTTGTGGATTTTTGTATCGCAAATGTGCGGATAGCAAGAGTCGCCACCGACTTTTATTTTTATCCAATTAAGGGAAGGTAAAAGTACAGAAAAAGACCTTCGTTAGATTCTGAGTTCGGGAGAATGGTTATGAAAAGGGAAGGTATTAGCACCCTTTCCATCCGCAGCTATCTACGGCTCTTAGTTGCTCTAGATCACCTTTAAAATTGCTTCGTGTGTTTGACAAAAATATTTTGAAAAAGGCATTTCGCTTTGACTTTATAATGACTCATGTAGGAGTGTATACAAAGTGTTCGGAAATGCTTCGTTTTGAAAAGAGTTTGAACTTTGAAAAGAGTGTGTGGTGTGAAAAGCATTTGGTTTTAGAGCAAGCAACTAAAAGACTTATTACCCACTCGTAATTGGTCGCTTTTGTACTTCCATCGCTCCTTTAGAATAGCGCTAGCCATACCATTAGTTAGTAGGTAGCTCCATTCGTTGGATGTAAGGGACATTCAAGGGACATCGATGGTCATAGAAGGCAACTTGTAGGAAGTATCCTAGCACATTCGAAGGGACATCGGATGGTCAAGGCAACTTGTAGGAAGTATCCTAGCACATTCAAGAGACTATCATCATTTTTGAGGCGACAATCGAGGGTCAAGATCATGTATTCGGAGGCGACATCGTGGGTCTTATGATCTTTGTATCAAGGGACTATGATGATTTGTTTGGAAGGCAACGGTGCTAGAATACCTCTACGCTCGAGGGACATGACCATTTTGAATTCAGCAACGAGAGAGAATTACCCTAAGGGGTGCGTGTGTGAAAGAAGTGTGTTGATTTCAAGTATTTTATCTTGCAAATTAGTGGGCTATGTTCGTTATTATCTTGCCATACACGCCTAGTTACTAGCAATTTATAGAGTGCGGAAATTAAAATGCGGAATGTAAAGGTGCGGAAAGGTAAATGTCCTACGCTATTACATGGCTTTGGGGCAGATACATAATTTAAAATGCGGAAAATAAAGATCCTAATTTAAACTATTAAATCCCATAAACAGTTACATTATTGGAAAATGAAATGATAAAGAAAGAATCGTCTGAATCGGATCAACCTGTAAAGGAATGAGAAATCGGAAAATACGATATGAATCGAACAAGAGAAAAAATGTTAGAAAAATGCAAATTTTTATATGAGAAAATTATTACATGCTGGAAATAATATAAATATGCTAAAATAATTTTTTGGGATTTTTTGGATGCAATTTAATAATTAAAAACTAATTAAATGTGATTTAAATGCAAAATTGTGGATAAAAATAAATATGCATGCAAAATTGTATTTTTTAATTTTATAAATTAAATAAAGGTTATCTGAAAATAATGTAAAAAGAAAAAATATTTTTTGATGATTTTTAAATGCAGAAATAAAATTGTGAAGTTAATTAAAATAATGCAAAATATTAAAAAATTAGAAAATATGAAAAGAAATTGAGTTTGTGAAAAAAGAAAGAAAACCGGTCTTGGCGGATCGAATCGAGTCCCTTGAGAGCATCCCACAACAAGATGTGCCTTTACCACTACGCCATGTGTGCAAGCAGTTATGGAATGAAAACGTGAAGTGATGAGCAACACGCCGCCGCTTGGGAGAAGTCAAGGCCTACCACCGGTGGGGTCCTCGTTGAATGAGAGAGCGAATCAGAAGGCTCCATTGTGCCACGCTTGCCTCGTGCCGGAGTCAACAAGTCGCCGACGCCGGAGCCCTAGCTCCGGTCGTCTTCTCCGGCGACGTTAAACTTCAAACCTGCGAAATAAGGAAAATCAAAGCAAAAGAAAGACCTATCCCCCCTAATTCGACCCTCCTGAGTTCGATGGTGCCCTTAGTTTCGATTGAAAACGGCTACATCGTGAGTTTCGAAAGAAAGAACAAAAACTGCCCTAGCCATGGCATGTTCTGATTCTGGCGTTAAACCTCCCATGTAATACGTCAAGCATGTTCTAATGGATGCCCTGATCTCAAACAAACACACCAAAACAGTTAAAGATGCATGGATTTTAAAATTCGAAATTGTGAAAAATGCAAACCGGTGAGAGTTCAAGCACGCGATCTGGGCAGTTCTGGGCACGAGTAAAGGTTGCTTTTGATTGCTGGGAACCTTTGGGAGATGTTTGGATGGCTGGCACACCTTGAATGTTGCTAGAAATTGAAATTCGAATTTCTCACAATTCTTGAAAAAATTTGCAAGAATAAGGGTTTGGCTTGAGCTAGGGTTTTTCCCTTGTGGCTGGCTATGATGCTTGGTATTTATAGAGAAAATTTGGATGGCAAAGGGAGTGAAAAAAGATTTGATTTGGAGCATTCAATTTTTACAAATAAAAATCAATTTTCTTGAAGGAAATTTGATTTCCTCTTCAATGCTTGATCATGCACGAATTTGGTAAGGATATTGGGCTATCTTGGACTTCAAGGAAGATATAAATCCATTCCTTTTGAAAATACTTAATTTTCATATTTTATATAATTTATTTTGAATTAAATGTTATAAAATTCAAAGATAAATCATAAAATAGAAAATCACCATGGCCAAGCATTTATGGGTCAAGAATAATGTCATGAACAAGTTTGGATCAAAAGATTTTAGGCCCATTTGAAAATTTTGCATTTTGACCAAATGTCCTTTGTGCAATCGTCCAAAATGCCCAACTTCAATAGTGTATCTTACTCAATTTTTCACATTTTTGAGTGTTCTTGGACTTTTGAAAGCTCAAAGAGTCCTCTAACCAACCTTTTGGTCTCATCTCAATTGAGTTTCCATTCTCAATATATCTTCAAAACAAAAGTTGACTTTTGTTGACTTTGAAAATGACCAGAATGTTTTGAGCCATACCTCTCAAATGAAGCATTTTTTGGACATTCTTGTGAGACATGAAGTTGTAGAGAATTGAATTTCATTTAAAACAAGAGGTGGTGGAAAAATTTCTGAGAAAGTATGAGAAAGTTATGATCAGTCAAAGTTTAGTTGACTTTTCACCTAGAAACCCTAATTTAGAAAGTTTGACTTTTGAGCAAATCTTGAGTTTTCTTGATGAATCATGATCAACCCTTGATCAAATGATGAATGTAACTTCAAAATGAGGATGTTGACCAAAAATTATGAAGTTTGACTGTATGTTGACCATAGTTGACTTTTTGTCCAATACAACTGATTTTCAACCATTTGAGCAATTGTCTGAGGAAACTTGACTTGTGAAGCTTGAAACTTGGCATGGAGAATCTTCGAAGCATATGAGGAGGCATGAAGACCATTGGAGATGTTGGAAGCCCATCTTGGCCTGAGAGATACAAAACCCTAGTTTGGGTTGATTGTCTAGAGAGAGTTTGTCCGATCAACTCTCGAGGAACTCGAGCATAGATGTATGAAATATCTTGAGAAGATGGAGGGCAAATTTTGGGTATGATACTGCCCCTGCTCAATCTTCTTGTACCGAGGGTTAGATTGACACGCTTGTCTTCGTGACCGGAGGTAGAAGATGATTGAACACCGAGTACACCGAAAATTTGCACTCACTGCTGGTGGATGATGCGGAATGGGCTTAGATGCCATTTGGAGAAGTGAGATATTTCACGGGAATGAGTCATACGCTAGACTCGAGAATGTCGATAGGAGAATTGACGGGATGGGCTTAAGATGCCATCCGGAAAGATCGATGCCGGGAGTGAGCCGCACGCTAGGCTCGTAGTCGCTTCGAAGGAGCATGGAGATGGGCTTAAGATGCCATCCGAGGAGTCGACGTTGGACTTCGTGTTCATTTTTGAATGAAGTTATTGGTTTGCATTGATTTTAACCATATATGCGCATTCCAAAAGTGAAGCAATCGTTGATAAGTAGTCGGAGATGGGCTTAAGATGCCATCCAAGGCAATCGAATCGCACGCTTTAACTGTAGTTGCTGCTGATAATAAGAAGGATCGAATAAATCTTTGTGCCGATTACTCTGAGGGAGGTAGTAGTTGGCAAAATGTGGATATCTTCCCTGTTGTGCATCGGGTGTTGATCCATTTCCTGTTATCGGAGGATAACCAGAGGCGGTCTTTCGGATAGTTTTCCGCCGATTCGGCTTAATCTCGGACCGGTCGTCGGAGGACAACCAAGGGCGGTCTTTCGATAGTTTTTCCGATTCGGGCTTAATCCTAGACGTCGTCGGAGGACAACCAAGGGCGGTCTTTCGATAGTTTTCGCCGATTCGGGCTTAATCTCGACCTGCTTATAAGGATCACACTGCTTTGGAGAAAACAAGAGGAACTTTGATAGAATATTCGTTAGTCTTATGCAAAATATGATGCATGACAATGTATATGAATGACATATGCATATATTGTGACTTTATGAGAAATGTATGAATGATAGATGTTGTGGTATTTCAAAACATATCCATCTTGAAGAAGATGCGACGCCTGCTTGAAGATTTCGATCATTGGGAATCGAGTAGGTGAGAACCCCGTCAAGGAGAAGAAAGATACCTCGGATTCCTCCGATGCACTATCTGACCAAGTCTTGGGCCTAGATATTGTTGGGGAAGGTAGATATTTGAGAGGCTCGTTGTTGGAGATCTCATATATAGACCCTGCTGAGGAGAATCTGGGAGGCGATCCGTTGGGGACCTTGTATGTAGATCCCGCCGAGGAAATTTAGGAGGCGCCCATCGGGATTCTGAGGCCGATCTGGAGAGCAATTGGTAGTTGCCGGAGACCGAGTTGGAAGAGTCGAATCCGTTGTAATCCTGTGGGGATGAAGATGTAGTTCTCCTGCACTATCTCACCAAGTTTCGGTCCGGATACCGCTACGGGGAAAAGGAAAGGATCAGAGATACTACTGGGATAAATACTTTGACTGGGGTGAGGTGTTACCGCTTGAGACCGATGTAACATTTCTTAGTTGAGTGGAATTGTCGTGGATTCCCTTTGCTCACTGGGAAGTTGTGTTGTGAGTGACACCTTGTGGGGATCATGCTCTGGGGAATGTTTTGGTGACTTTCGTCATCTCACCCCGAGCCGTAGTAAGTACTTTTGTATGTTCACTTTTCGTATGTTTGTGATTAGATTCTTATTGTCAAATGCATATAATCATTCAAAGCAAACGTTGACTTTATGCAAACCACAATAGTGAAAATTGTAAAGAGAAATAACTTGTATTTATTTGAAAGGTGGCGATGGCCAAGTAGTTTTGTACACAAGAAAGGTAAAAGCTATGGAAACAATCTCGTTAAGTCTCAACTATGCTAGTACTCATATATTTCAACTATCTCATCTCCTTGTCACAAGAGAAAGTGAGTGAATTGATCTTCGCCATTTGAATCTTGAATGATAGTAGTCCTGAAGGTGTGACCGAAGAGACATAGTCGTACGCTTAAATCCCTAACTTTTGCCTAGACCCTTTTCGGTTTTCAATGATACCTTTTTGCCCAAGCCGCCTTTTCGTGTTTTCGACTTGTCGGTGTACATGTTTTGCATATATCCTTAACTTTTGCCCGAACCTTTGGTTCGCCAGATGCCCTTATTTTTGCCTAGGTTCGCCGACCTAGCGGGTCTATTTCATGCGTAGTATTTTTGACTATGTTTATGCTCATGTGTGTGAAGTCTTCACCATCCATGGTGCTAAGTATCATAGTCTACCGAAAATACCGCTTGACTACAAATGGTCCCTCAGGTGGGAGTCCACTTGCCCTCGGATCACCTTGTGGAAGAATGATGCGCTTGACTACTAAATCACCGACTTGGTAGACTCGGTGCTTGACCTTCTTGTTAAATGCTCGATCATTCGCTCGATAAATTTGTCCATGGCGATGGATGCGAGTCGCTTCTCATCAATCAAGTTAATCCGGTCAAGGCGAGTCTGACCCAATCGCTTCGCCTAACTCTTCCTCCCGAGGACTCGTTGAGGGTATCGAACCTCAATGGGTAAGACGACTTCCATACCGTGATACGAGAGAAGGAGTTGCCCCGTGGATGTCCGTGTCAGAGTGCGATAACCATGAAGAGCAAATGGTAACATCTCATGCCAATCTTTGTAAGTCACCGCCATCTTCTCATAATCTTCTTAATGTTCTTGTTGGCGGCTTCCATCGCGCCATTCATCTTAGGCCGATAAGGAGAAGAGTTGTGATGCTTGATCTTGAATCGCGTGCGAGTTCGGTGATCATCTTGTTGTTGAGATTAGAGCCGTTATCCGTGATAATCCTTTCGGAGTGCCATACCGACAGATAAGATTATGCTTGATGAATCGAGCCACAACGTCTTGGTAATGATGCGAACGAGGTCGCTTCTACCCACTTGGTAAAGTAATCAATTTCCACAAGGATGAAACGATGTCCATTGAAGTCGGGCTTAATTTCTCCAATCATGTCAATGCCCCACATTGCAAAAGGCAAAGGAGAAGTCAAAACATTCGAGGTACCGTAGGTAGGTACCGGACCGGTAGATCGGCATACGGTTCGCCCAGAGTAACCTCATTTCCATGGTAACAATTCGTAACTCTTCCATGATGTATTGTCGCTCGATCTACACAATGGAGTAAGCACAAGTTGGCTTGTATAAGATGCCGTTCGTGAAGAATTTGGATGCAAACCTTCTCATGAACTTTATCATTAATGTATGCCTCGGATATTCCCGAGTCTCAAGATACCTCTTCACGTAGTACCAAGGTTTCTATTCGTATCAAGCTCGTAATAATATGCTGGTTCGTCGAACTTCTCGATGATGGTCCGGGAGCCTCGTTGTCCCATCCGACCTTGAACATAGATGACATAGTAGCCAATGCGTCCGCCAACCGATTCTCTCGTGGAATGTGATTTAAAGTAATCTCTTCAAAGTAGGGATCAAACTCGTAACATGCTCGATATGGAATAAGATTCGGTGCTTCAGATCCCACTCGCCTTAACTGACCGATCACTAAAGTCGAGTCTCCATATACTTGCAAGAACTTGATTCTTAAGTCAATAGCTTTGATACCCATGATGCACGCTCAGATTTGGCCATGTTGTTAGTGCAACAAACAGTAGTCGGTGAAAGACGATGTCCACCATAGGGATGTGATGATGGCGCCAATGCCATTGCCGAGTGCATTTGAGGCTCCATCAAAGACCATGGTCCATCGGGATCCTTGTTCGTGTCTTTCGTCTGGTCGGTTCTTCACAATCAAGAATTAGTAAAACATCTTCGTCTGAAATTGAATCGCATAGATCGATAGTCATCTACGGCTTGATGAGCCAAATGATCGGCTACACTTCCTTTGATCGCTTTCGAGAAGTGTAACGATGTCATATTCGGTCAAGATCATTTGCCATCTTGCTATTCTTCCCGAGAGAGTTGGCTTTTCAAATATGTATTTTATCGGATCCATCTTGAAATCAACAAGGTAGTGTGAGTCAACATATACTGCCCGCCAAGTAAGTTAAAGCGTTGTAAGTTTTCTCGAGCTGTGAGTATCTTGTTTCACACCGGTAAACTTTTGTCGAGGTAGTATATTGCATGCTCTTTTCGACTGCACTCGCCATGTTGCCCCAACACACACCCCATTGAGTTCTCTAGCACCGTGCTACATGATGAGAGGTCTTCCTTCGGCAAAGTGCATCAAGATGGGAGGATTCTGTAGGTACTCCTTGATTTTGTCAAAAGCGATCTGGCAATCGTCATTCCATTCCACTACTTGATCTTTCTTTAGTAACTTGAAGATTGGCTCACAAGTAGCAGTCAGGTGTGCAATGAATCTGGCAATGTAGTTTAGTCGGCCCAAGAAACCTCTGACCTCTTTCTCGGTGCGGGGCGCTGGCATCTCTTGAATAGCTTTAACCTTGGCGGGGTCAACCTTAATACCTTTACCACTGACAACAAACCCTAGGAGTTTTCCGGATCTGACCCCAATGGTGCACTTGTTGGGATTCAGTCTCAACCTGTACTTCTTTAACCTATCAAACAGTTTTTGTAGATGATCAAGGTGTTCTTCTTCTGTCTGTGATCGAGCTATCATGTCATCGACGTAGACCTCTATCTCGTGATGAATCATGTCATGAAATAATGTCACCATAGTGGTGCAACTCGATTTTCAAAAAATCATTTAAAAATGAATTTTCAAAAACAATGAAATCGCCACCTAATTTTATTCGTTCTAAAAAGAACGGGGAAATATAGATAAAACCCACAACGTCGGATAAGGCGGTCTACAAAACCAAAAAGTATAGATTCGGGAGTCGGTTACGCAAGAGGAAGGTATTAGCACCTCTTACGTCCATCGTACTCGATGGGACCCATTTAGTTCAAAATGTGTTTGTGCGTGTGTAATCGCTAATTTCTAAGTTATGAATAAGAAAGAAGAAAACGGGATTTGTTTGTTATTATTTTGAGTTTGACACGGTTTCGAAACCGCGTGCCTACGTATTCCCTCGTGCAATGGGAAAGTCAAACTCCGTAGTTCTTGTTGAAAATGTCTTGGATTGTTTGTGTTGATTTTAGAAGAAAATGTTTTTGATTTTTGATAATCGCATATGAGCGAAAAAGATTTGAATGAGTTGAATTGATTTTAATTGTAGATGACAAGTATCAAAACGTCGGGATATCCTCTAACGATTCGATACTCGAGATTGGTGATTGAGGTCAACCGATCTTCTCTCATCCAAAATCTTTATTATGAAAGGAGTGAGGTGAAACAAAGTTCACTTTTATTAAGTGTTATGGAATAAAGTATTTAAGTCATTGTTACCTCTAATGGCCCAAATATTTTACATTTTAATTAAATCGCTTGCTAACCTCTAACAATTTAATTAAATTCCATATCACTATGTTTTTTTTGTTTTTTTGGAAAAAATTGATTTAGAAAACAAATTCAATTAATTAATTTAATTTGAAAGTGTTTTAAATGTTCAAGTGTATGGAATAAAGTATTCGAGTCGTTGGGTTTCCCTCTAACGCCCAAATACTTTAAATTTTAATTAAATCAAGTAACCTCTAACAATTTAATTAAATACCATAACACTATTTTGAAAATTGCGGCGTTGGACGTAGAGAAATGATATTTCGGGTTATGATTAACCAAGTATATGGACTTGATTAACCTCGTGAGGATAGGTGCTCCTATCCCCAACCATGAGACCCTGATGCATGGTGATTGGTATATGGACCAATTATTTTTCGGTTATGATTAATCAAGGCAACGAGGGCCCCATTAACCTCGTGAGGATGGCCATGCCCATCCCCAACCATGAGACCCTTTAGGGAATTTGGTGTGGTAACCAAAATGAGAGAGCGGAGGCGTTGTTGATTTTATATTAATTTGAGAGTGAGTGTACGATCGTGGAATAAACATGCAAGCGTACAATGTAATAGCGAAAAATAAAAGAAAATAAATTAACACACAATACAAATCGGAATTTAAATAATTATTAGTATAGATATTCTTTTACTTGATGAAAAATCAATTAACAATTTAATTGGTAATTCAACAAATAAAAAACTACCATATGCCAAAATATTATTTAATACATCATTATATATAAAAACTTGCATAATAATTGAATTTAAAGAGAAAAGTTTAGGAATGGGCCTGTTTGAAGCTTTAAACTGGAGGGTGTGAGTAGCAATCTGAGCCCAAGCCCAAAACAAAGCTGCTGGATCCTGTGTGAGTGCCTCCATGGATCATACTATGGTCCGCCATTCGATCTGGATCCGACTTCAATGATCTAATGGCTTGATGCAGGAAGGTGCAAAGCTGGTACAATGGGTGTACCTACACCAGATTTTCGAATAAACCATACAGACGGTGACAAATGTCACCGCCTGGACTAACCAACAAGGCTTACCTTAACTATTCCATTAAATCATGTATTAACCTTATGTTTTTTTTGAATAATAATAATAAACTAAATATAACCCTTTTTTTAAAAAAACTTAAACTTAAATTATATTTACTGATCTGTTACTTCTAAATGATCACAAAACTAATCATATAAACTTAAACTAATTAACCCAAATAAAAACGTGTTATCCTATTAACTAAAACTAAAAAAAAGGAAAATATAATCCTAATCCTAAAACAAATGAAACGAAATTGAGAGAGAGGGTTAGAACCTCATCCTATTCGCATCCCTCCTCTTCTCCATCGCGATTCTCTCTCTCTCTCACGCGATCTCTCAGCTCATGATTCTCTCATCTCTCTCGGTTGGTTCTCACCGCGATTTCTCACTGGGTTCATCTCCGCCGCTCATCACCGCCGCTCGCGATCTCTCTATTCTCTCACCCGATCTGTTTACTCTGTTACCTCGATCTCATGTTATGTTTTTGAAAACTGCTTTAATGGGTGTTTTTGTTTACAGATTAGGTACGGAGAAGGGGTGAAACCCTAACTCTATTCGTGATGACAGATGCAATGCTGAAAAAGTAGAGTTAGTGAGGAAAGGAGGACGGCGGCCTTCAGCCGCAACCCCGGTGAGATCTATCCGTTTTACCTTACACTTTGCCTTTTCCTCGTCTTCTTTTCTGAAGGATTTTCTGACTGGAAAATGATGATGGATCTGTAGATAGGTATTGTTCTGTGTTTGGTTTTGATGAATGTGTTCGGTTTTGCTTGTTAGTATGTCGTTAGGGTTCGATTGGGAATTTCGCTAGGTTTCTTGCTTGTGAACAGTTCTGTGTTCTTCTCGCTTTGAATGTTTTTATATCCTCGTAAATAGGGTTTTTTGAACCTTGTTGTTCGATTTTGACAAACAAGGCCTTACGAAATACTTGTTGGCTTGCACCATTTTGTATCAATGATGATTTTGATCGCTTTTGGCTGTTTGATGTGTATTTTCCGATATGTTGGTCATTGTGTATTGTTTATGGTAAAATTTGCCTTTTCGTGTGCCTACCCTTGCTGCCGTATAAAATTCTTGTAATTGTCATGCCCAAACTGCTTTACTACTTTTCCTCATCTTCTTTCCACACCTCCTATTGTGAACCAAGGGCTAACACTCGAGGATTTGCAATAGCGAGTTTATGGCCGATGATTCGCTATGAGGCCTCGGTTTTGATCGAAACCACCACACAACCTGATTCCGGAAAGAAAATCCTAATGATGAGATATAATTTGTCTTGTAATGTTATCATTGTTGTCCGTTATTTGCTAATCATTTTTTGCTTTGTTTCATGAACATGAGCAATGGTGCAAGCTTGGGGGAATAGCAAAGGAATGCTTTGGACAAGAAGGCCGGGTTTGAAGATGGAGCAAGGATGTAGAAAGGAAAGCAACAAAGAACAATAGGATAGAAGAAGAAATTTGCTTGTATTTTTATATTTGTATTCTTGAAGAATTTGTATCAAAATTTGAACCTTGTAATCAACACGAATATCCCAATTGACATTGTAACTTTGATGATTCATGTAGAAATTGTACAAACCACAGTTAAACAAATGTTGAATTTGGAAGTTTGATTTCACTTGTGAACGGGCATTCTTCGAGTGTCCTTTTGTATTCGAACAATATTTTTGAAACTTTGAATGACAAAGAGAAGTTGAATATTGAACGAAACTTGTTTGGCCTTTGGATTAGAACTTGCATTCGAAAATTGATAAGTTATAAAACCACGTACTCATTCTTGTACTCTTGTAAAACCTTAGAGTAATTCCACGCCTTGAAAATTTATGAACACAAGATTCGGTAGTTATGCATCGACATGAGTTTTAGCTCCAAATCCTTGAATACTACTAATGTGGCCTTCAATGTTGTAGCACTTGGTGTATGAAAATTGAGAATTCACGACGAATAAAACATTCCAAAAAATGTCACGAACCAAAATTACTTTGGTTAAAACCAAACTAAGTCGAAATGTTGACTTAAGATATGCGCCTAGATCCAAATCAATCCACCATTCCCATCCGTATTCATGAATCAAACGCGTAGTAACGTGATTGTTGCACTTTAGATTCTTGAGAAAAAATTGCCATGTATGATCTTGATTCATGTTCTAAGAAAAGAATGAGGGCTTAAGAGAACTATGAGTGGAATTTGAATATGTATTTAATTTTCTAAATCCTCCTTCGAACTCAATAATGCACATTATAAAAGCTTTGAACTTGTGATCAAAAAAAACTCGAAATCCAAGTTATCTCGTAATTACATTAATCCCACTTGAATTTCCCGGCCACAAAGTTTCCATTTTTATCCATTCTCGTAGAAATTCGGAGCCTTGTTGCTACTTGAGACAAAAATTGAAACTCTAAGTTTCAAATAAAACTCTTGATCAAAAACCTTAGTCAACTTGATGATTTCATGATTCTTTTAAGAATTGAGCAATAGATTCCACTTGAAATTAATGGAATTATCACCACGTTTCCAAATTGAACCATTCAGTAGTGGAGTAAGATTCGGAACCAAACGAATTCCAAAAGGAAGCTTCTAGTTTTTTTTCAAAAAATGACTTGAGTCTTGTGAGCGATGAACGACAGAAAAATCTCAACATGGCATTGACGTCAGAATCTTGTAAACAAGTCCTCTGGATGAATATCTTCACATACACCCACTATTGCCGAGAGCAAACAAAGCTGGCGAGCAGGCCAAACATACTAGAACTTGTATTGTTGATCAATAAATGGATAATCATAATCCAACCTTCTACATCTTGAACAATGAACTCGAAACCACAACAAAACCCAAATTCGTGGTGAATTGATCTCCGAATCGGAGGTAATGACATTCAAAATAACCGACTCGTAGCTCCATCAAGAATGCACCATTCAATTCAACAATCGAACACCAAGCCCCGAAAACCGATAGATATGAACGGATAAGATTTAATTTTAAACCTCGTCGTTCTCCAATATCCTAGATTGGTTGAAAGCAACACAACTTTTCTGTTCAACAGAGAATCTTTGGGAATCAACTCCAATCCGTAACCATAGACCCAGTGATATGAATGCATGTGAGTGTTATGATAAATGCGGCTCAAACCAGATAAAACCGAGATAGGAGGGCAAATTTTGGGGTGCAACAGTTGCCCCTATTTAATTGCCCCTATTTAATCGTCTTAAACCTGAAAGTGAAATTGGCGCTAGCCTTTTGAACTTTCAAGGTAGGAGAAGATTAAATACTACAAGAACCCAAAAATTTGCGCTCCGAAGAACAAGTGGAAATATTTTTGCATTTTTTTTTCTCTTGATAATTCTCGACTTTCTATATTTTTGTGATTTTTTTGAACAAAGGATTTGGAACAAAGATTCCGTATGTCGTAAGGATATTAGACACATATAGGAGCATATGTCGTAAGGATATTAGACATACAATCGGAAAGAGACCGATCAAGACAACTCTAACAAAGGTTTCAAATATACATGCCCTAAGGATATTGGACACATAGAGATCGAATATACATGTTCGTAAGGATATTGAACACATATAGGAGCATATGTCGTAAGGAGGATATTAGACATACATCGAAAGAGACCGATCAAGACGACTCTAACAAAGGTTTCAAATATACATGCCCGGTAAGGATATTGGACACATAAAGATCGAATATACATGTTCGGTAAGGATATTGAACACATATAGGAGCATATGTCGTAAGGATATTAGACATACACGGAAAGAGACCGATCAAGACGACTCTAACAAAGGTTTCAAATATACATGCCCGTAAGGATATTGGACACATAAGGATCGAATATACATGTTCGGTAAGGATATTGAACACATATAGGGAGCATATGTCGTAAGGATATTAGACATACATCGGAAAGAGACCGATCAAGACGACTCTAACAAAGGTTTCAAATATACATGCCCGTAAGGATATTGGACACATAAGGATCGAATATACATGTTCGGTAAGGATATTGAACATATAGATAGCATATGTCGTAAGGAGGATATTAGACATACACGAAAGAGACCGACCAAGACGACTCTAACAAAGGTTTCAAATATACATGCCCAAGAAGGATATTGGACACATAAAGATCGAATATACATGTTCGTAAGGATATTGAACACATATAGGAGCATATGTCGTAAGGATATTAGACATACATCGAAAGAGACCGATCAAGACGACTCTAACAAAGGTTTCAAATATACATGCCCGTAAGGATATTGGACACATAAGGATCGAATATACATGTTCGTAAGGATATTGAACACATATAGGAGCATATGTCGTAAGGATATTAGACATACATCGAAAGAGACCGATCAAGACGACTCTAACAAAGGTTTCGAAATATACATGCCCGGTAAGGATATTGGACACATAAGGATCGAATATACATGTTCGGTAAGGATATTGAACACATATAGATAGCATATGTCAGGTAAGGATATTAGACATACACCGGAAAGAGACCGACCGAAGACGACTCTAACAAAGGTTTCGAAATATACATGCCCGTAAGGATATTGGACACATAAAGATCGAATATACATGTTCGGTAAGGATATTGAACACATATAGGGAGCATATGTCAGGTAAGGATATTAGACATACACTAGAAAGAGACCGACCGAAGACGACTCTAACAAAGGTTTCGAAAGTATACATGCCCAGAAGGATATTGACACATAAAGATCGAATATACATGTTCGTAAGGATATTGAACACATATAGAAAGCATATGTCGTAAGGATATTAGACATACACCGAAAGAGACCGATCAAGACGACTCTAACAAAGGTTTCAAAGTATACATGCCCGGTAAGGATATTGGACACATAAAGATCGAACATACATGTTCGGTAAGGATATTGAACACATATAAGGAGCATATGTCAGGTAAGGATATTAGACATACACAAGAATGAGACCGAATGGAGCAGACTCACTGGGGAAAAGGTATATGGAATGGTAAAATCGTCGATCGAAGACGAATTCACGGGGAAAGAGGCCAAACAAAGGGGACTCTAGCAAGGATTGCCAAACTATGTTGGACTTTTAAAAGGTTGCAGATGTGCAAGAAATACAATATCCCTCAGGCCAAAGGCGGGGTGTACTTCTTTAAGAGGGGCAATTATATGAATTACCACACACCAAGTATGGATACTCAAACAATTGAGAAGCAAGAAAGGTTAGACACCGACTCTTACTCGCACTCTAACGACAGAGGCAAACATGGGTAAGAATACCAAACAATGAGAATTTACAAAAAGCAAGACGCTTGGTAAATATATTGAATTTGAATGATGTAGGAGACCGACACGGGGTCAAAAATGCAGATAACAACAAGAAGAATCTCTTGAGGGAACTCTGACTGGGAATACCACTTGGGGATTTTTATGGATAAACTTCCTCTTCAGAGACGCAAAAGGTACTCGAGAAACATTTTAATCTGGCTTATGCTTAGATGCATGTTTGAGATTATTATTTTTTAGCGTAATGCTCCATATCAATGGAAATGCTACGCGTTTTTGGATGCTATGTAATGCAATGATGCATGTTTTGATATTTTGTCTAGGACTAAAGGCAATTGTGAGCTGCCGAGGAAACATCAACCCTTCATGAATTGAATATAATCATCCGGTCTTTATCAAAGCGATGATAGTCTGGACCCTGATAGGGGGGATTGCAGAATAGAAGTATCAACTCTCAATGATCAACATCACTGGGGAAGTAACTCTTGGAGATCGACATTCATCTGGGACGATGATCTTATTGCGTAGAGTTCCTGATTACGAGCTCTAGCATAAGAGGGGTCGACAACATCTTCTGGCACAAGTGAGCTTTGGAAAGTGATCTTGCTGGTGTAGACCGTTCTTTGCAATCTTCCGCGTCGGGGAAGGATCGATAACATCCAAGGGCACATATGCTATGGATACCTTGGGAGAGAAAGAAGTTTTGTTGAAATTTAAGCTCAAGCGCAACGCCTTTATTTAAAATCTTTGCATAACAAAACCTGTAAAACAGGAGATATAACAATAATTCTGCTACAGTGATCAACTGTTTCAATCGTTAATGCCGTGTACCCGTAATTCCGAGTAACTTCAGAAATTATGCCATGTGTCGTTGGGCACTGATGTTTCATATGCGAAGTTTATTGAAAATATCGGACGTCGTTTTTGCAAACAAAACAGTTAAAAATACATGAAAATAAGACAGAGATAAATGATAGAAAACACATTGATGAAAGTAATTTTATTGATTGATTAGCCCGTAAATGAGCATTTACATCAAGAAGCAAATCCTGAAAAGAGGCAATTGCTTATACATCAAAGTTAAAAGAAAAGGTGACAATAAAAATCATGGATTTTGTCGAATCCTGAATCCGCCATGCTCTTCACAACTTTAACATCCCTTAACATTGAGCTATCCGAAATGCTCCGATTAGCCTAACCCTCAATCCCTCTGGATTATCAAGTTTTTGTAGATAGCCGACCAAAACATGTGTCGTGCAGATTGTAGTCGTCACTTTGAATCCCTAATTTTGCTCGACCGCCTTTTCGGTTTTCAATCCACCGGATACCTTTTTTCCCAAGCCGCCCTTTCGTGTTTTCGACTTGCCGGTGTACAATCTTTTATATTTATCCTTAACTTTTGCCCGAACCTCTTGGTTCGCTTGGATGCCCTTATTTTGCTTAGGCCCGCCAACCTAACTGTGTCTCTTTTATGCAAGTATTTTTGACTACATCCGCATTGATCGGGTGAGGGAAATCCTCTCCGTCCATAGTTGAGCAACATAGCTCCTCCAGAGAAAACTTTCTTCACAACATACGGTCCTTCATAATTTGAGCCTACTTGCCCCGAGCCGGTATTGTTAGAGGCAAAATTTCTTCAACACCAGTCACCACTTGAAGTTCCGAGGACACTCTCTTGTCGAAAGCCCTTTCATACGCCGTATAGCTGTCCATGACAAATAGTCCAATCTCTTCTCGCCGATGAGATTCAATTGATCAAGTCTGCTTTGAACCCATTCACTTCATCGAGTTGCACATCCGTTAAAATCCTTAAGGAAGGGATCTCAACTTCCACGGTAGGACCGCCTCCATACCGTATACCAAGGAGAAGGAGTTGCCTCTGACGTGCGATTGAAGTGCGATAGCCGGCAAGGCAAATGGTAACATCTCGTGCCAATCCTTGTAAGTGACAACCATCTTCGTACAATCTTCTTGATATTTTTGTTTGCCGCCCACAAAGACCATTCATTTTGGACGGTATGGAGAAGAGTTATGATGTTTTATCTTGAAATCGTCGCACAACTCTTTCATCATTTTGTTGTTGAGATTCGAGCCGTTATCGAATGATCTTCGGAACCCCATAGCGACAAATGATATTATGCTTGATGAAACGTGACCACTTGTCTAGTGACACGAGCATAAGATGCCTCAACCCATTTGGTAAAGTAGTCAATGGCAACAAGGATGAATCGATGTCCATTAGAAGCGGTGGGCTTAATTTCTCCAATCATATCAATGCCCCACATTGCGAAAGGCCATGGAGAAGTCAAAACATTTAATGAAGAAGGTGGCACATGCATCTTATCAGCATAAATTTGACATTTGTAGCATGTTCTGGCATGGTTGTAGCAGTCATTCTCCATGGTGGACCAATAATAGCCTGCTCTCAAGATCTTCTTGGCCATGGTGTGTCCACTAGAATGCGTCCCGAAGGAACCTTCATGAATTTCTTCTATAATCTTATTTGCTTCGTGTTCATCCACGATCCGAGCAAAACAGAGTCATAGTTCCTTTTGTACAACACACCCCATTGAGGAAGAATTTAGCCGAGTACTTTGCAGGCCTTCTTATCAACGATGGAAGCATCATCGTGGTATTCTTCGCCTAGAGATACCTTTGATGTCATAGAACCAAGGTTTTTCATCCGCTTCACCTTCTACTTCATAGCGTAACGCAGCTCATCCAACCTCATTATAGTGATAGATGGGGCATCATTCGCCCATCCGACCTTAAACATGGATGACAGAGTAGCCAAAGCGCCCGCCAAATTATTCTCTTCCTTGGGATGTGATCAAAAGTGATCTCACGAAATAAGGGATCAACTTCAAGACATGATCTCGTATGGGATCAAATTCGGTATGGGTCTCCCAATCTCCATTGATTTGACTAATTACCAAAGCGTAATCTCCAGACACCGCTATGATCCCGATTCTCGATCAATGGTCGCTTCAATTCCAAAAATACAAGCTTCGACCGCCACATTATTGGTGCAATCGAAACAGATTCAAAGGAATGGAATATGAAACCGGTGGAGAAGTGATAATGGCGCCAACACCATTTCCTAATGCATTTGAGGCTCCATCGAATGCCATCGCCCACCGTGAGCTGTGCTCGGGTCCTCTTCGTGGCCGGAATGTTACAATCTCGATATACATAATGTCCTCATCGGAACTCAAACTTCATCCCGATAGTCATCATCTAATGGTTGTCGAGCGAGATAGTCCGCCACCACACTACCTTTGATAGCCTTCGAGTAGTGTATTGATATCATATTCGTCAAGATCATTTGCCAACGGGCCACCCTTCCGGTGAGAGCCGGCTTCTCAAAGATATACTTTATCGGGTCCATTTTGGAGATCAAGAGAGTAGTGAGAGTTAACATATATTCGAGCTGCTTTGCTGCCCATGCGAGTGCACAACAAGTCTTTTCCAACAATGAATACCTCGATTCGCATTCCGTGAACTTTGCTCAAATAGTATATAGCGTCTTTTTCTTCCCTGTCTCATCATGTTGACCGAGCACACCCATGGAATTCTCCAACACGGTCAAGTACATAATCAACGGTCACCCTCCACCGGGGTGAGAATTCGAGGCTCTGTAGGTACCTTTTATACCGCCGAATGTCTCGACAATCGCCGCTCCACCTGGTCGTTGGATTCTTTCTTAGCAACTTGAAAATGGGCTCACAGTAGTCATAGATGAGAAATAAACCTAGCGATGTAATTCGCCTTCCCAAGAAACCTCGCACTTCCTTTTCTCGTCCTTGGCTCGCATCTCTTGTATCGCTTTTATCTTTGCGTGGTCAACCTCGATCCCTTTCGCTCACAATAAAGCCTAAGAGTTTCCGATCTCACCCCAAAGGTGCACTTACTCGGGTTCAACCTCACCAACTTCCTCAACCTTTCGAATAATTTCAACAAGTGAACCGTGTGTTCATCTTCTCGTTCGACTTGGCAATCATATCATCAACGATACTTCAATCTCTTTATGCATCATATCATGAAAGAGAGTAACCATAGCGCACCGACACGCTGCTCCTCTTCAAACCAAAAGGCATCACTTTGTAATGAAAGTTCCCCATGGTGTAATGAAAGTAGTTTTCTCCATATCACGCCATCTTAACTGGTTGTAGCCAGAGAAACCATCCATGAAGGAGAATACTTTAGCTTGAGCAGACATCGACCAAAATGTCGATGTGCGGAGAGGGAAGTCATCCTTAGGGCTAGCTCTGCTCGTATCCCTATAATCAACACACATCCTTACCTTGCCGTTTTTCTGATCGGTACGATGTTGGCAACCCATGGGGATAAGAAACAACCTTTAGGAAACCCGCTTCATCCGCTTCAACCTCTTCTTTATTTTTCTTGGATGTGTCTCGAAGCTTCGCTTACTGGGCAGCCTTCTTTGAGGGGCAATTCATGCATGACGATGTCAAGATTCAACCCGGCATATCTTCATAAGACCAAGCAAAGATGTCTACGTACTCATGTAGCATTTCGACAAGCTTTTGTTTAACTCCATCTTCCAATGCTGCCCGATCTTGACCTCTTTTCGAGCATCCTCGGTTCCTAGATTGATCACTTCTAGAGCCTCTTGTGCGGCCGGATGACCTTTTCTTCTTGCCTCAACATCCTGGCTAGTTCTTCGTGTAATTCATCTTCGGCTTCCTCTTCACTTGATAAATCGGTTCGTCGAAATCATAATGAGCCACAGCGAATCATCGTCGACAAAATCCGGTCCGTCAAGGACCACATCTCAGTGGTTGGTAATTTTATTTTTATTATTGTTTTTAATTAAGTTTTTTAATAATAAAATAAAAAGAAAAGACAAAAGGTTTGTATAAAAGAAAGTAAAATTTGATATTGTCACCTTTAAAAGAAATAAGTGAAGAAAAACAAAGAGAGAAAATTTGAATGCAAAAGGACGCCCTTCATTAATGATAAACTTTGAAAGTTAAAAACATGGTGGCCCTACAAGATGATCACTACGCCTTGGGCATAACGTAGGAATTATGGCATGACATAAAAAAGTAAAATTACTCTTCAAAACGGGTAACCACAAAGAACATCTTCAACGAACCAATTTGAAAGCTCACCCGGAACAAGAGGGTAGATCCACTTGTCCACGCATAGTCGCCGTCCGCTTCACCATCAACAAAGATCAACATCTTCAACTGGATTCCACCTTTGACAAACTTGACAGAGGAGACACCCTTTCACACCGGGTGGAGATCGAGATCGCTATTCGGGAGCAAAACCCAAACCCTCTTATCCGTCTGGTAGGAAGTTCTAGCACTCTTCCCCACCCTTCGTGATGTCCGGACTTGACAATAGCCCGAGCCGTAGGATGCCATGGAGACTTCACCTTTTGCAAAGGGATCTTATCGATCGACACGGCCTCAAAAGCTTGGCATGGAGTTTCGTGGATCTCTCCTTCAACTTCAACATCGAAAGTTGCTCGATGATCGACGACATAATCTTCTTCACCATAAATGGTGACCACCTTCCATTGATTAAGAACTTCACTTTTGGTGCAAGGTGGATGTCACAAGACCAGCCCCATGAATCCAGGGGCGTCCAAGCAAACAACAGTAGGAGGGATTAATATCCATGACGAAAAAAGTCGCATCAAAAACCTGTGGGCCTATCTTAATAGGTAGGTCCACCTCGCCAAACACCGACCTCTTCGACCCATCGAACGCCTTAACTATCAAATCACTGGGTCTTAGCACAACCCCTTCATAGTCCAACTTCAAGAGGGTAGACTTCGGAAGAATATTGAGGGATGATCCCGTAAACCAAAGACACGGAGAGTAGTTCTCGCATTCCACGTAAACGTAGCGCTTTGTTATGCTTCCTTCCTCGAGGTAAATCAAGTCAAGAAACCGAGACCATTACTTGTCAAATGTTGTTCACAATGCCTCCAAATTGGTTAACCGAGATCTCTTGGGGAACGAAGGATGTTCCTAATAATGCATAAGAGCATCGCGGTGAGGCTCAGAATCCCTCAACAAAGCTAGGATAGAAATCTTGGCGGGCGTCTGGCCGAGCTGGTCGATTATCTTGTAATCGCTCTTCTTTATATACCTCATCAATTCTTCAACATCTTTGGTCATCTCGTGGCTCGAAATGTTCTCGAATCTTGGTGCCGACTCACCCCAATCATGACTCCTTCCCTTTGCTTTAGCCTTGGCCAAAGCTTCAGGATTTTTCTCAACTAGATTGGGTGGAGAGAAGATCCGCCCACTCCGGGTAATCCGACTTTCTTCCGCAATGTCATGCACTGCAAGCTCAAATCTTCCAATCTTCTTTTCATCGACTTTCCTCCTTCGAGGTCTCCGATTCAATTTCTTGCCACGAGTACTCGCACCCATAATTCCACGGGATGGCCTTTTCGCTAGTGTAGGTATCGACCCGCAAAGTGATAATCACATGAGGTTTCTTAGTCGGCACGGGATTGTAACGGAATCCTTCTAGAAGTGACGGGATAGTGACCACGCCAACCTCATCTTCAACATTCTCGCATACCAAGTTCTTTCCGACGAATCAAGAGTCCCTCAAGAATCGATTGAATCTCGCTCTCAAATTATCACAGCCTTCAATTTGGATTAAACATTGTTTACAACCATCATCACAACCAGGGAAATCTCCCTTCAACAGCAATTGCTTCTTTATCCACCACAACGGGGTGGTCAGATCATTAACATCCATTATCAGGTTCAAACCTCCATCTTCGCAAATTGCATTAAATGCTTCCACCATGAGGAGGTAAAGGGTGCGAATGACATTAGGTGGAGGAGGTCCAAAGTTGATTTCCGTGTCAAGGTGTTCGAACCTTATATTTGAAGGCGATACAGTTCTCAATAGAGTGCCCCTGGGCATTGGAGTGGTAAAGGCAACGAGCATTTGCATTAAAATATTTTGGCAGGTTATCTGGGTCAATCTTCAAAGTGCGCAACTCAATCATATTCAAACTTTGCAAATGAGCAAACACATCTGCATAAGACATTGGCAAGGGATCAAACTTCTTCACGGGTCTAGGTGGTGGTTGTCTTGGAACAACATCTTGTTTTGGAACACTAGCGGGAATAGTTACAGAAGAACTTGGCGATCAATTCTCGGCTTCTCCTTTCCTCTTCGCTCATACAAGGCGCTTGACTCGCTTCTTTCTTTTTTCGTAACCGCCAAAAGGCTTTTTGGCGCCACCAACTTGATTCTTGTCAGTACCAACATCTTGGATCTTTCCTAACTTGATCCCCATCTCAACTCTTTCTCCAAACATCACCATGTCGAAAGTACGGGCCGATCGCAAGAGGCATAGTACGGCCCATCTAGTGTGCCGTGAACATTTCCACCATCTCTCGCTCCACCATAGGGGTTGAACTTAGCAGCTACCTCGCGCCACCTTTGCTGCATTCTTGAAAGATTCTGCCTTCTTCCGGGCCAAGTTGTGCAACCGGTCCTCGAGGCGCCATATCGTTGTTAAAGCCATAGTGTTGAACAAAAGCTAAAACCAACTCTCTCCAAGTTCGCACTGGAGCTATCAAGACCCATATACCAATCCAATGGTCCATCAACAAACTATCTTGGAAAAAGTGCATCAAGAGCTTCTCGTCTTCAGATAGGCGGACATCCTCCTAAAGTAGTACCTCAAGTGAGTTTTAGGACAAGAGTTGCCCTTGTACTCAAAGCTCGATTTTAAATTTTGGAGGAATCTTCACCCTTGAACCAAACCCAAGTTGGACATGTCGAACCCCAAAACATCCCGATTCTCAAAGGCTTGCATGCGCTCTTCGAGCATCTTCAACTTCCTATCGCCTTCGGCTCCTCAACATTGGAAACCAATCTTCAAAGTTATCTTCATCATGCCGAGGAATCGAATCAATAGTCCTTCGCCGTGGAGGCACTAACACAGTTCGATACGGCGACGTGGGGGTAGGCGGAGGAGGAACCACCGCAGATGATCCGTTTGAGCAGCCTGGTTCTCGCCGGCAAGATCAAGAAGACCGCTGACTTCCAAGCTAATTTCGCACAAGATTCCCTTGAGCGACTTCTTCAAGAGGACTACAAAGAGCCTCACAACCGTAGCTCTCAACTCCTCTTGTTGAGCCATGTTCAATTATCTCCATCAATTGCCCTATACGAGTATCCATTCTTGTCCCTTACGGCCATGTCACTTCCATCTTCTCCATCGCTTTTCAAGTTACTTGTCGGGTAACGATGAACGATGAAACCCGTAGTCTCGTCTGTGGAGAAGAAAACCAATGGCGTAAGTAAGATGACCGATCTCAATACCCGTTATGTATGATATGCTATGGAGTATGCATGCATGCCCATGATATGTTTTTGTACATTTCATTTTCAGGGACTCTTTGAAGACTCGTTAGTTAACAATAAACATTAGAGAAAAAACTGATTAAACTGCAATTCAACGAAATCTCATAGAAACTCAAAGTGTAAGTTGTGACTACAAGGCTGTTCAAGCTCAAAATAGAGCAATAAGATTCGTACTGGAATTTAAATCATTACATTAATAATTAGATTCAAATATTCAAATAAGATAAGTGGCTAAAAACTAGAAATGCTGTCCACGACGAGGCTTCAAATCTCTAGTTTCCGCCTTGAACCTGTTCACCACATTTTGACAGAGGAAGAGGAAATCACTCACAGCAGGAGGTATCGGGTTGCCTTCGAGGTCTTCTAGGGCCGACCTGAGTCTCCAAGGTACGTCGATAATCAAACGGTTACACATGTCAACCATTTCACTGCATCCAATAGAAATGCCCATTCTGCTCTTCTAGAAAGGACACTAGTTCATCCTTTTCATGCAATGTATTTATTCAAATTTTTGGATCTCATCAATCCAACCTTGGCATTGCTCTAAGGCCTTCGTAAGCATCCCTATTGCTATCTCTTTCTTCCTCGCAATGTTCAAATCTTGAATTTTTCACTAATTCAATTGCTTCCAATTTCGGCGATGCGACTTCTTCTTTGCGCTTATCTCATTCTCTAGCATTTTATTGGTTCTGCTAGAGAAGCTTCTAACTTTGAAATCTCGCTCGAGACGTGCTTTCAATGCTATCTTTTCTTCAACGGCCTTTCCTTCATCTAGATAAGCCTGGCCCTTTGTTGCCGAAAGCCTTCATTGTCGACGGAGGTCCCTTGCCCCACTTGGCAAAGACTCCTCAAGTTTTCGTAACATCTCATCGAGCTCTTCATCCTTTTCATTCGATTCTTCTCCCTCTAATTCTTCTTTACCTCCTTGAGGTTGGCTTCTAAATTTTCGCCTCGAGAAAATGCGAGAATTAGAGCTTTGTAGCTCCAATCTTTCCTCCTCCATCTTTCTCGATAACAAGCCTCATATTCTCCTCTATTGGCACATGAGTGATTATGTTCTGGATGATCAAAGGGTACCTCTACAAAGTAAGGCAGCTTGATTTCTTGACTCTCTCTATCACCCATCGCGATAAGACCTTCCATCAATTCCGCCTTTTGATTAACTCTCGGCTTTCCTATGGATTTGACCCCAAGCTCTTCGGATCTTCAATACTGCAGGTCCTTTTACCAAGTTCGTGCACAATGAAGCTTTCCAAGTGCTCAAGCCTTGGTTCGTTTTCCATCGGATACCCCAATTGTCTCGTTGCAAGTCTTGGGTTATAATTGATGCAACCCATAGACCCAATCAGAGGAACATTAGAATATCCGCCACAGTGAGTGATAACATCGACGAATCCCCAACCTGGAGAATGCCACATCACACCATCGGCTGTTAGTGAAGCCAACTTTTGAGACCAAGATAAGTTTCTCAGGATCTTCTCCCACGGTCCACTCTGAGGAATATGAGAAGTCAACCATAAATACAGCAGTGGAGAACAACACAGAACCACCCCTCGCTTCTTCAGATGTCTCTCATGGAGATGGTAAAGAACATCACCAACAAAGGCAGAACAGGTTCTTCGACATGAATATGCCAATAGTAGACGGGCTCAAGTAACCAATTTCATTAGTTGGAAACAAAACCACCCCAAAGATGAGCAAAGCAAGTATGGAGCTGAAAGTCGGCCAATCGTCTTGAACATTCAAACTTAACAACTTATCTTCCAAGTTTTGCCTAAGAATACCTTTGTCTGTAATCCAAGGTGCCACCTCCCTTACAGGAAGAAACAAAGCAGCAGCTACCTTAGCCTTATCGAGGTCTTCCCCTATGTTGAGGAAAGGAGTGTCGTCCTTCAAAGGCCAATTAAGGATTCTCTCGAACTCTTCAATTGTAGGAACAAGCTGAAAGTCTTGGAATGTGAAGCATCAAAGAGGAGGATCATAGTACTTTGCTAGAGCAATCAAAGCTTCCATGTCCACATTGGTAGTCAAAAGATCTAGGATGTTCCCAAACCTCTTCCCAAAATAAGCTCTACTGACAGGTGGAATTCTTTCACTTTGAGTTATCAGCTTCCCCAACTTCAGTTCTTTGAATTTGAGACATGGAACGATCTTCACAGTTGAATTCATTCTTCCTTTCTCGCCATCGCACCAACAAAATCTATAAGGTTCCCCGAAAATAAAAGTTATATGCTAAATGGTTTTGTGCAAATGTATGCAATGCATGTTGCAAATTAAGTAGAACTGGTTCATAGGATCGGCCGGTCATGGTTTCGACGCTCACCCAACAATTCCCTGTAAGGCTAATCTTATGTTTTTTAAATGTTTCTTGGGGTCTCAGATCCCCTTTACAAACACTATCATCGCGAGAGGCCTACGTGGCGATAATATTTGTAAAAGTATACCCCAAGAAACGGCTCTAACAGATGCTCTAAATCCAACATTTGAGCGCTTGGTCTAGGACAACATGAACAAAACTTAGAGTTATAGGTCATTTGTCCAAAGATTGATGTCCCAGCTAACGGGCCAACGACCTCCTTAAACAACCAACTCTAAGCCGAGTCTTCGCCGGGCCAACAAGACAATGGAGTCAAGTGGACCTAGGCTACGCAACCCCTCTATTCCTAAAAGGTGACCTAGAAGCCTGGGTAGTGGGCTTATCTATGTAACAATGCCCATGAATTCCCATCACAATAATATATCAATAGATTAATATATATAAAGCATAGAGAAAAATAAGCAAATAATCAATAGATAAGCATAAAGAAGAAAGCGATAAACAAACACACAAACATGCGAAGAACTAAACTAGGGTTGACTCGCTTAGTCAAAAAAAGTTTTTGAAATTGTCCCCAGTGAAGTCGCCAACTGGTGCAACTCGATTTTCAAAAAATCATTTAAAAATGAATTTTCAAAAACAATGAAATCGCCACCTAATTTTATTCGTTCTAAAAAGAACGGGGAAATATAGATAAAACCCACAACGTCGGATAAGGCGGTCTACAAAACCAAAAAGCATAGATTCGGGAGTCGGTTACGCAAGAGGAAGGTATTAGCACCTCTTACGTCCATCGTACTCGATGGGACCCATTTAGTTCAAAATGTGTTTGTGCGTGTGTAATCGCTAATTTCTAAGTTATGAATAAGAAAGAAGAAAACGGGATTTGTTTGTTATTATTTTGAGTTTGACACGGTTTCGAAACCGCGTGCCTACGTATTCCCTCGTGCAATGGGAAAGTCAAAACTCCGTAGTTCTTGTTGAAAATGTCTTGGATTGTTTGTGTTGATTTTAGAAGAAAATGTTTTTGATTTTTGATAATCGCATATGAGCGAAAAAGATTTGAATGAGTTGAATTGATTTTAATTGTAGATGACAAGTATCAAAACGTCGGGATATCCTCTAACGATTCGATACTCGAGATTGGTGATTGAGGTCAACCGATCTTCTCTCATCCAAAATCTTTATTATGAAAGGAGTGAGGTGAAACAAAGTTCACTTTTATTAAGTGTTATGGAATAAAGTATTTAAGTCATTGGGTTACCCTCTAATGGCCCAAATACTTTACATTTTAATTAAATCGTCAATAACCTCTAACAATTTAATTAAATTCCATATCACTATGTTTTTTTGGTTTTTTTGGAAAAAAATTGATTTAGAAAACAAATTCAATTAATTAATTTAATTTGAAAGTGTTTTAAATGTTCAAGTGTATGGAATAAAGTATTCGAGTCGTTGGGTTTCCCTCTAACGGCCCAAATACTTTAAATTTTAATTAAATCGTTATTAACCTCTAACAATTTAATTAAATACCATAACACTATTTTGAAAATTGCGGCGTTGGACGTAGAGAAATGATATTTCGGGTTATGATTAACCAAGTATATGGACTTGATTAACCTCGTGAGGATAGGTGCTCCTATCCCCAACCATGAGACCCTGATGCATGGTGATTGGTATATGGACCAATTATTTTTCGGGTTATGATTAATCAAGGCAACGAGGGCCCTAATTAACCTCGTGAGGATGGCCATGCCCATCCCCAACCATGAGACCCTTAGGGAATTTGGTGTGGGTAACCAAAAATGAGAGAGCGGAGGCGTTGTTGATTTTATATTAATTTGAGAGTGAGTGTACGATCGTGGAATAAACATGCAAGCGTACAATGTAATAGCGAAAAATAAAAGAAAATAAATTAACACACAATACAAATCGGAATTTAAATAATTATTAGTATAGATATTCTTTTACTTGATGAAAAATCAATTAACAATTTAATTGGTAATTCAACAAATAAAAAACTACCATATGCCAAAATATTATTTAATACATCATTATATATAAAAACTTGCATAATAATTGAATTTAAAGAGAAAAGTTTAGGAATGGGCCTGTTTGAAGCTTTAAACTGGAGGGTGTGAGTAGCAATCTGAGCCCAAGCCCAAAACAAAGCTGCTGGATCCTGTGTGAGTGCCTCCATGGATCATACTATGGTCTGCCATTCTGGATCGCTGGATCTGGACTTCAACAGATCTAATGGCTTGATGCAGGAAGGTGCAAAGCTGGTACAATGGGTGTACCTACACCAGATTTTCGAATAAACCATACAGACGGTGACAAATGTCACCGCCTGGACTAACCAACAAGGCTTACCTTAACTATTCCATTAAATCATGTATTAACCTTATGTTTTTTTTTGAATAATAATAATAAACTAAATATAACCCTTTTTTAAAAAAAACTTAAACTTAAATTATATTTACTGATCTGTTACTTCTAAATGATCACAAAACTAATCATATAAACTTAAACTAATTAACCCAAATAAAAACGTGTTATCCTATTAACTAAAACTAAAAAAAAGGAAAATATAATCCTAATCCTAAAACAAATGAAACGAAATTGAGAGAGAGGGTTAGAACCCTCATCCGTGTTCTATCATCCGCCTCTCTCGTCCTCTTCGTCTGCATCGCGATTCCCAGAAGGCTCTCTCTCTCTCTCACGCGATCTCTCATCGCCGTTGCCGTTCATGATTCTCTCATCTCTCTCGGTTGGTTCTCACCGCGATTTCTCACTGGGTTCATCTCCGCCGCTCATCACCGCCGCTCGCGATCTCTCTGTTCTCTCACCCGATCTGTTTACTCTGTTACCTCGATCTCATGTTATGTTTTTGAAAACTGCTTTAATGGGTGTTTTTGTTTACAGATTAGGAACGGAGAAGGGGTGAAACCCTAACTCTATTTGTGATGACAGATGCAATGCTGAAAAAGTAGAGTTAGTGAGGAAAGGAGGACGGCGGCCTTCAGCCGCAACCCCGGTGAGATCTATCCGTTTTACCTTACACTTTGCCTTTTCCTCGTCTTCTTTTCTGAAGGATTTTCTGACTGGAAAATGATGATGGATCTGTAGATAGGTATTGTTCTGTGTTTGGTTTTGATGAATGTGTTCTGGGTTTTTGCTTGTTAGTATGCTGTTAGGGTTCTGATTGGGGAATTTCGGCTAGGGTTTCTTGCTTGTGAACAGTTGCCCTGTGTTCTTCTGCTTTGAATGTTTTTATATCCTCAGAAATAGGGTTTTGCTGAACCTTGTTGTTCTGATTTTTGACAAACAAGGCCTTACGAAATACTTGTTGGGCTTGCACCATTTTGTATTGGGCTGATGATTTTGATCGTTTTTGGCTGTTTGATGCTGTATTTTCTGATATGTTGGCTGCTGGTGTATTGTTTATGGTAAAATTTGCCTTTTCAGGTGCCTACCCTTGCTGCCCTGTATAAAATTCTTGTACTGTCATGCCCAAACTGCTTTTTTACAGCTGCTTTTCCTCATCTTCTTTCCACACCTCCTATTGTGAACCAAGGGCTAACACTCTTGAGGATTTGCAATAGCGAGTTTATGGCCGATGATTCGCTATGAGGCCTCGGTTTTGATCGAAACCACCACACAACCTGATTCCAGAAAGAAAATCCTAATGATGAGATAGAATTTGTCTTGTAATGTTATCATTGTTGTCCGTTATTTGCTAATCATTTTTTGCTTTGTTTCATGAACATGAGCAATGGTGCAAGCTTGGGGGAATAGCAAAGGAATGCTTTGGACAAGAAGGCCGGGTTTGAAGATGGAGCAAGGATGTAGAAAGGAAAGCAACAAAGAACAATAGGATAGAAGAAGAAATTTGCTTGTATTTTTATATTTGTATTCTTGAAGAATTTGTATCAAAATTTGAACCTTGTAATCAACACGAATATCCCAATTGACATTGTAACTTTGATGATTCATGTAGAAATTGTACAAACCACAGTTAAACAAATGTTGAATTTGGAAGTTTGATTTCACTTGTGAACGGGCATTCTTCGAGTGTCCTTTTGTATTCGAACAATATTTTTGAAACTTTGAATGACAAAGAGAAGTTGAATATTGAACGAAACTTGTTTGGCCTTTGGATTAGAACTTGCATTCGAAAATTGATAAGTTATAAAACCACGTACTCATTCTTGTACTCTTGTAAAACCTTAGAGTAATTCCACGCTCTTGAAAATTTATGAACACAAGATTCGGTAGTTATGCATCGACATGAGTTTTAGCTCCAAATCCTTGAATACTACTAATGTGGCCTTCAATGTTGTAGCACTTGGTGTATGAAAATTGAGAATTCACGACGAATAAAACATTCCAAAAAATGTCACGAACCAAAATTACTTTGGTTAAAACCAAACTAAGTCGAAATGTTGACTTAAGATATGCGCCTAGATCCAAATCAATCCACCATTCCCATCCGTATTCATGAATCAAACGCGTAGTAACGTGATTGTTGCACTTTAGATTCTTGAGAAAAAATTGCCATGTATGATCTTGATTCATGTTCTAAGAAAAGAATGAGGGCTTAAGAGAACTATGAGTGGAATTTGAATATGTATTTAATTTTCTAAATCCTCCTTCGAACTCAATAATGCACATTATAAAAGCTTTGAACTTGTGATAAAAAAAAACTCGAAATCCAAGTTATCTCGTAATTACATTAATCCCATTTGAATTTCCCGGCCACAAAGTTTCCATTTTTATCCATTCTCGTAGGAATTCGGAGCCTTGTTGCTACTTGAGACAAAAATTGAAACTCTAAGTTTCAAATAAAACTCTTGATCAAAAACCTTAGTCAACTTGATGATTTCATGATTCTTTTAAGAATTGAGCAATAGATTCCACTTGAAATTAATGGAATTATCACCACGTTTCCAAATTGAACCATTCAGTAGTGGAGTAAGATTCGGAACCAAACGAATTCCAAAAGGAAGCTTCTAGTTTTTTTTCAAAAAATGCCTTGAGTCTTGTGAGCGATGAACGCGACAGGAAAAAATCTCAACATGCGGCAGTTTGACGTTCGTAAATCTTGTAAACAAGTCCTCTGGATGAATATCTTCACATACACCCACTATTGCCGAGAGCAAACAAAGCTGGCGAGCAGGCCAAACATACTAGAACTTGTATTGTTGATCAATAAATGGATAATCATAATCCAACCTTCTACATCTTGAACAATGAACTCGAAACCACAACAAAACCCAAATTCGTGGTGAATTGATCTCCTGAATCGGGAGGTAATGACATTCAAAATAACCAGACTTCCGTAGCTCCATCAAGAACAGACCATTCAATTCAACAATCGAACACCAAGCCCCGAAAACCGATAGATATGAACGGATAAGATTTAATTTTAAACCTCGTCGTTCTCCAATATCCTAGATTGGTTGAAAGCAACACAACTTTTCTGTTCAACAGAGAATCTTTGGGAATCAACTCCAATCCGTAACCATAGACCCAGTGATATGAATGCATGTGAGTGTTATGATAAATGCGAAGCCTAAACCAGATAAAACCGAGATAGGAGGGCAAATTTTGGGGTGCAACACATAGCACGCTGATAAGTGGCGCCTACGTTCTTCAGTCCAAACGGCATAACCTTGTAGCAGAAAGTACCTCACTGTGTAACAAAAGTAGTCTTCTCCATGTCTTCGGGAGCCATTTTGATCTGATTGTAACCGGAGAAACCATCCATGAAGGAGAAAACCTTGTGCTGAGCGGTGTTGTCTACCAGAACATTGATATGAGGGAGTGGAAAATCGTCTTTCGGACTTGCTTTGTTCAGATCTCTGTAATCCACACACATTCGTACCTTGCCATCCTTCTTAGGTACGGGTACCACATTTGCAACCCATCGGGATAAGAGATGCTAAGAAACCGGCGTTGAACTGCTTCATAACTTTGCTTTGATTTCTCTCGACATCTCGGACGACGCGACGAACCTTCGCTTCACCGGAGAAAACCTTCTTTGTCGGCAATCGTGCACCACAATATCAATGTCTAAACCTGCATGTCTTCGTATGACCAAGCAAAACCTCAATGTAGTCTCGTAGCATCCGAACCAACCTTTTTAACATTGTTCTCAAGATCCGCTCCTATCTTGATCTCTTTCTCTTCACAAGACTCCAAATTCACAACCTCAACTTGTTCTTCGTGGCGGTCAGATAACTCGCTTCTTCTTGTAGAGCCGCAAGTTCTCCGGCACTTCACAATCTTCCTCACTTTCGCCTTCGGCTTGGTAGATCGGATTATCAAGTCATATTTAGCAATAGCATAGCTGTTATTAACAGATTCGAGTGATTCTCGAGTGTATCACGTGGTGTGTGTAAGAACACATAGCTTTTGAAAGGGTGATAAAGTAAAAGAAAGAAACAAACAATTGAATGCAAAAGTCCAACGAATTTATTGAATGAAAACGCGCAAACGACGAGATAATAACCTCGCAAACGAGCCATGATGCCCCGGGCAAGGCACTAGGCTTTCAAAGTTTATTGTTCAAACATAAAGAAATACGAAAAGCAAAACAAAACAAGAGCAATTACTCCTAACTAAAGGAGATTGGTATGACGTCTTCGGCCTTCCAATTGTCGAGCCTTTGTCCGAGTTGAAGATCCACTTGCCGATGTCGAAGTCGTTGTCGCCGCCTTCTATAGCATGGATTCCACTCGCTGATGCGAAAGGAAGTTGGCCGACACGCTCACGGCGTATCATCTTCTCGACCTTGATGGTGAAGCCTAAACCAGTCTTGTCAAATTTGAAAGGGAGATCAGGGAGCTGACCCCAAATAGAACTACCTTCTTCAACAGCAGCTTGAGCATCTTTCAGCGAGACCATCCTAGGCGGAACTTGTGTAACTTCGGGAGTGACGGGAGAGTCAACAGACATGACTCTGGGGATTGTTTCAAAAGCTTGACAGGGAGTCTCGAAGAATTCACCTTCCATCTCGAGATATCGGAATGACTGTAGATGACTGACCAAATATTCTTCTTCGCCACATACTGTAACAATCTTCCCTTTCACCGGTATTTCACCGATGTGGTAGAGGTACTACCGCCCCATGTATCCAAGCGCCCAAGTAGGCAAGAGTAAGCGGACGGATGTCCATGACAAAGAAAGTGGAGTCAAAAGTCTGGAACCGACTTTAACAGTAATGAGCTCTCCAAGCATCGCTCGCTTAGAACCATCAAAAGCTCTCACAATAATGTCACCGGTCTCGTAACCAACCCTTCGACATCAAGCCGATCAAAAGAAGTCTTTGGTAGGATATTCAGAGCGTAACCGTGTCCACCAAAACATGAGACAATGTAACGCCTTGCATTCCACAGTAGATGCAAGGCCTGTTGTGTTTCTTTCCAAGGAGTCAAATCAAGATCGAGAAGCCTAGGCCGTTGTTGGCACCGTGCTAGCAATACAAACTTCAAACTGGTCGTGGTAGTGTCTTGCGGCACATGAGCATTCTTCGAAATTTCACCAGGCTAGCATGAGCCTCGAGCACAAGAGCAGAGCAAGCATGGAGATTTTGGATGGAGTCTGTCCCAACTGCTCCACAACATTGTAGTCACTCTTTTGATAATCTTCGAATTTCTCCATTTCAAGAATTTCCTTTGGCACTTCCGTTGAGCAGGATGAGTCACCGGTTCTTTCCTCTAGCTTGGGAATGGATTGAATAGCTGGAATGCGAAATGGAGTCGCAGTGTCTTTGGAGGAGAGATATCTCGAGAGAATACCTTCCGCTCGTCACCTTACTTGATCCGTGATGTTGTCAATGTCGAATGGTAGCTTCAATCAGTAAGATCTTCAATGGTCGAGGGTCTTGCTTGACACCATGATAGTAAACATCAGCTCCATAACTCCAAGGGATAGCTTTGTCAGAGGAATACGGAACTGGCCTTGGAGAAGTGATGATGAGAGGTGCCACTCTAGGCACAGAATCAACAGAGGAAATCCTTATTGTGTTAACATCAGCATAATCTTCTGGGAAATCGTCACCCCATCCGGTTGCTTTAACATCTTCAATAGGAATCTTGTAACTCTCAAGAATAGTGTACTTCACCATGTAATCATACTTTCCACTTGGCTGCCCCAAGGTATCCCATACAGATGGTACTGTTTCATTCGCATTATCAATCTTCAACTTAGACATTTCTTCACACAGCTTCTGCATAGGTGGTTTTAGAAATAGTATCTCACGGTTATCCATCATGCACTGAACACGTCTTCTCAACCAAGCACAACCATCAGGCGCGGATGAGCACCAACGACAGTTCTCTGGGCATCTTGGGTTGACACCGGCTTGCAGCAAATTCTTCTTAACCATCGAGGAATGGTCAAGTCATCTATGTTGAAAACATAAGTATCGTCACCAACAGATTGGAACCCTTGTCATGGTTAGGTATAGGCGCTGATCACATTCGAGTCTCAACAGAGGATCAAACTCAACTGCTTAGCTTCAATCATATCTTGAATCTTGTTCTTCAGAGCCCAACAATCATCAAGATTATGTCCCGGCTATTGGAATGGTAAGCACACTTAGCATTAGGATTGTATCTCTGAGAGGAAGTGTTGACAACCGAGGAGGATCCTCAAGGCAATCACTCCGCTTTCAACATGTGTTGCAAGGCTTATGACAAAGGCATGTTGATCTTCAGAACGCCTTGTGGCGCTCGTTACGCTGCTGTCTCACCGAGGTTGTGCCGATGTAGGATTGAGATCACAACCGCCCCACAGATTGAGCACGGTCGGTCTTGGCTCCTTTTCGACCATACACAAGATTAGCTTCTTTCTTACCACCAAAAGATCTCTTCGCAGATTTGAAGATGTCTCTACCGAATCTTTCCACTTTGATACCTTCAATACGCTCACCGTCAATATCATCCCGTGAACCGGTGAAGAGTTTCCAATCGATGATTGAAGAATGGGCCTAGTGTCCCCATGAACATATCAACCAACTCCCTATGGACAAGGGTGGTGAACTCCTCGCTAGATCTCTCCATTTCGAGCATACCTTTGAACTTCTCGTCACGACCCATAGACATGCTTTGTAGTTGCATGCGAGTGGGTGTCAATTCAAAGTACTCATATCGTCAGAAAGCATCACCAAGTCACCTGTACGGATACGGCCATTCTCTAGCCGATAGTACCACTCTAACCGAGTTCCGACAAACTCTCTTGAAAATAGTGCATCCACAACTTTCGTCCTCAGTGGGGATTGATCTTCCGACATAGGATTTCAAATGCGCTTAGGGCAAGACATGCCATCATACTTGGCAAAAGTAGGAACTTTGAACTGGGAGGAATCACAACACTGTGGACAAGACTTAGATCATCAAAATTCAGCCCGACATCTTCGTGTTTTCCAAGATTCAGACGATCTTCAAGTTGCTTGTACTTGTCATCATCATCGAGTATTGGCCATCATCATAGTTCTTCTCAAGCTCAGCCGATCGCTTCACCATTACCCTTGTTACTTTGTTCGCCTGACACTTCCTTCCGAGAGCTCTATCCGACCGACCTCTTAGGACCACCTTTGTAGCTCCGCCCATGTTGAGAAGACCAACAACCTTCTTCTTCCTGTTGATGAGCTTCTTCAGATCTTCTTGGCCTTGACCAAGCCGGTAAACATCTACCGAAACCGAGCATTCTCGAGCTTGAAGATCTTTGACGGACTGCTCAAGAGCCATTTCGCTAAAATAAATAGCGAGCAAATGAGAAAACCAATCTCCAATGTACCTGTGATGCAATGTTATGCTATGATATGCAATGTTTATGCGAATGCAATGCAATGTTTTCAAGGACCTAAGAGATTTAAATTTATTAAACAAGCAATGAACAAACATTTATTAGTACTTTTCATTATTCTTTTCTTTTTAAGTACAAGAGATAGTTCAAAACAATAAAGGAAAACAATAAATCCTAAATCTCTAAGTCTCCCATGGGCGCCTCTTGGTGCCGAGGTATTGATGTCGCCTCGTGAAGTAGCTTTGTCAACTCTAGCACTTTCTTCTCGCTTGCATAGCACCGAGCTTCAAATGTATCCCTCTTCTTCGAATGAATCCGTGATCTCTTCAAGTCTTTAAAATCGTAGGCATGTCGATGGAGAACAGTATAGTACGCCACTTATAGCAACAGTTCCATAATTACGGTAGAACAAAGTGAATGGCATCATGAGGTTTTGAGCTCGAGCTCGCACCCATTTGAGGTAAGGTTCCCAAGGAATGGAGTTCGTGCCCCAAAGTCTTGGTATCAGTCTTCTTTACCATGCCCCAAGCGTGTACGAACCTTCATCGGTAATTCTGGAGATCATGATTGTAATCGAACACAATATCTTGGAGAAGCATATCATGTGGACCATCTTTTCGAGCAAAACCAAACTGACGTAGAGCTAGAGAAGGGTTGTAAGTAATACCTCCCCTTATACCAAGTAGTGGTACATTAAGGAATTCTCCACAGCGCTCGATGAAAGTGAAATCCTTTTGAGAGAAAAGACTCCAACGGATATCGGAATGAGAGAGTGACATTAGTCTTTGAGACCATCTCAACCTTTGTCCATTCTTCAAAACTGATGGAGGAAGGTGCAAAATAAACCACCTGGAAAGTAACGGTATGCAACACATGAGAGTTCCTTGTCTCTTAGTAGTACGAGTGTGGAGAGAATGTAGGATATCTCCAAGTAAAGTAGGCATAGGATTGCGGGTAAGAAACAACTTGATGGCGCTGACATCTATGAATTGATCCGAGTTAGGAATAGAACCAAACCATAGATTAGCAAGGCCACAATGTCTTCGAATGCATGGAAACTCATAACTTTGAGGAATTCTCGGCTTAATTAGGAACTTGGAAAGTAAACCCTTAACTCCACTTCGTTTCCCAATTAGCTTCAATGTCGAGCTTAAGGTGTAAAGCGGATGCGATGTCTTCATACTTAGGAACCTTTTCCAAACCGTGAATGGCATTTGGTCAAGAATAGGTATCCCAAGTAGCTTAGAGAACTCTTCCAAGGTAGGAACCAATCGATAATCTGGGAATGTAAAGCAATGGTGTTTGATCAAGAACCAAATAGGACATGCATCATATCTTCTTCAAAACCGAGATAACCAAATCAAGTAGATAACCATGTCTTTTGATAAATGAGCATGATCGGGAATTTCAAACCAAATCTTTGAGTTGAGAAGGTATACCCATGAAGTTGATTCGATAGTCTTTCTAAAAGCCATAATTCTCCTACAGAGCAAAGATAAATCCCTAGGTCCTTAAAATAGTTAGAAATGATATGCAATGCGAATGATGTCATGATGTCATGTTTAGCACACACAAACAATTCACAATGAGCCTAGTTTTAAGGCTTGAATGAGGTATAGGTGATTACCCTACCAAAAGTTTGAGTTGGTTCATCCCGCCCTATAATAGTAACCGGTTCTAGGAATCTCACATCATTGATCTTTCTCGAGGCGCTTATTTCAATACGACTACCAAGTGGTCGATCGAAAATGTCCCAAAAGTCCGATCTCAATGAGCGTAGCATCGAGTATCAACCAACTTTAGTTCAGACTAAAGCCGGCCATCTCACTACCTTCTAATGGCCAAGATGGGTCAATTAAGGTTCTAAAAGTTTAGTTAGCGCTGATGACACCACGCAGAAGCCAAATACTATCTTCAACTGGGAATGAAGAGTATCGACAACCAAAGTGTCACGCTAACGAGCCATCATGTTGACCGCTTAGTTATACGCCTAGCGGTCGCGATGATTTATTGCTACTTACCTAAAAGGAAACCCGAATCCGTGTAGATCCCCACAAATATAATACCCAAGCAACCCTTAAAGATAAAGCATACAAGTCAAACAAAAGCAATAAAGGTTATCTAGAAACCCTAAGGCAATTCTCTTTAGGATTTCTCCTCACAGAGTCGCCAGCTCAGAACACGGTGAACTCGACTTTGTGGATTTTGTATCGCAATGTGCGGATAGCAAGAGTCTCCACCGACTTTTATTTTTATCCAATTAAGGGAAGGTAAAAGTACAAAAAAGACCTTCGTTAGATTCTCGAGTTCGGGAGAATGGTTATGAAAAGGGAAGGTATTAGCACCCTTTCCATCCAGTATTATCGGCTCTTAGTTGCTCTAGATCACCTTTAAAATTGCTTTCGTGTGTTTGACAAAAATATTTTGAAAAGGCATTTCGCTTGACTTTGTAATGACTCATGTAGGAGTGTATACAAAGTGTTCGAAATGTTTCGCTTTTGAAAAGAGTTTGAACTTTGAAAAGAGTGGTGTGAAAAGCATTTGGTTTTAGAGCAAGCAACTAAAAGACTTATTACTCACTGAATTGGTCGTTGCATTCTACGTTCCTTTAGAATAGCGCTAGCCATACCATTAGTTAGTAGGTAGCTCCATTCGCTGGATGTAAGCGGACATTCAAGGGACATCGGATGGTCATAGAAGGCAATCTGTAGGAAGTATCCTAGCACATTCAAGGACTATCATCATTTTCGAGGCGACAATCGAGGGTCAAGATCATGTATTCGGAGGCGACATCGTGGGTCTTATGATCTTTGTATCGGGACTATGATGATTTGTTTGGAAGGCAACGGCTAGAATACCTCACGCTCGAGGGACATGACCATTTTGAATTCAGTAGGCAACGAGAGAGAATTACCCTAAGGGTGCGGTGTGAAAGAAGTGTGTTGATTTCAAGTATTTTATCTTGCAAATTAGTGGGCTATGTTCTTTATTATCTTGCCATACACGCCTAGTTACTAGCAATTTATAGAGTGCGGAAATTAAAATGCGGAATGTAAAGGAAAGGTAAATGTCCCACGCTATTACATGGCTTTGGGGCGTATACATAATTTAAAATGCGGAAATAAAGATCCTAATTTAAACTATTACATCCATATAAATGCTTACATTATTGGAAAATGAAATGATAAAGAAAGAATCGTCTGAATCGGATCAACCTCAGAAGGAATGAGAAATCGAAAATACGATATGAATCGAATAAGAGAAAAATGTTAGAAAATGCAAATTTTTATATGAGAAAATTACATGTGGAAATAATATAAATATGCTAAAATAATTTTTGGGATTTTTGGATGCAATTTAATAATTAAAACTAATTAAATATGATTTAAATGCAAAATTATGAATAAAAATAAATATGCATGCAAAATTGTATTTTTAATTTTATAAATTAAATAAAGGTTTTCTGAAAATAATGTAAAAAGAAAATAATTTTGATGATTTTTAAATGCGAAATAAAATTGTGAAGTTAATTAAAATAATGCAAAATATTAAAAAATTAGAAAATATGAAAAGAAATTGAGTTTGAAAAAGAAAGAAACCGGTCTTGTGGATCGAATCGAGTCCTTGAGAGCATCCCACAACAAGATGTGCCTTTACCACTACGCCTGTGCAAGCTTGTTATGGAATGAAAACGGAAGTGATGAGCAACACGCTGCCGCTTTGGGAGAAGTCAAGGCCCGGCCACCAACCATCGAGAGAGAATCGAAGGCTCCATTGTGCCACGCTTGCCTCGCGTCGAGTCAATAAGTCGCCGACGCGAGCCCTAGCTCCGTCGCCTTCTCCGATGACGCTAAACTTCAAACCTGCAAATAAGGAAAATCAAAGCAAAGAAAGACCTATCCCCTAATTCGACCCTCTGAGTTGATGGTGCCCTTAGTTTCGATTGAAAACGGCTACATCGTGAGTTTCGAAGAAAGAACAAAACCCTTAGCCATGGCATGTCTCGATTCGCGTTAAACCTCCCATGTAATATGTCAAGTATGTTCTAATGGATGCCTCGATCTCAAACAAACACACCAAAATGCTTAAAGATGCATGGATTTTAAAATCAAATGTGAAAAATGCAAACCGTGAGAGTTCAAGCATGCGATCCGCGCTCAAGCACGAGTAATGGTTGCTTGATTGTTGGAACCTCGGGAGATGTTTGGATGGTGGCACACCTTGAATCTTGCTAGAAATTGAAATTGAATTTTCACAATTTTGAAAAAATTTGCAAGAATAAGGGTTTGGCTTGAGCTAGGGTTTTTCCTTTGTGGGCTATGATGCTTGGTATTTATAGAGAAATTTGATATGGGAGGAAAAAGATTTGATTTGGAGCATTCAATTTTTCAAATAAAAATCAATTTTCTTGAAGGAAATTTGATTTCTCTTCAATGCTTGATCATGCACGAATTTGGTAAGGATATTGGGCTATCTTGGACTTCAAGGAAGATATAAATCCATTCCTTTTGAAAAATACTTAATTATATTTTATATAATTTATTTTGAATTAAATGTTATAAAATTCAAAGATAAATCATAAAATAGAAAATCACCATGGCCAAGCATTTATGGGTCAAGAATAATGTCATGAACAAGTTTGGATCAAAAGATTTTAGGCCCATTTGAAAATTTTGCATTTTGACTAAAATGTCCTTTTGTGCACCGTTCAAATTGCCCAACTTTCGAATAGTGTATCTTGCTCAATTTTCACATTTTTGAGTGTTCTTGGACTTTTGGAAAGCTCTAAGAGTCCTCTAACCAACCTTTTTGGTCTCATCTCAATTGAGTTTCCATGCTCAATATATCAAAACAAAAGTTGACTTTTGTTGACTTTGAAAATGACTCAGAATGTTTTGAGCCATACCTCTCAAATGAAGCATTTTTGGACATTCTTGTGAGACATGAAGTTGTAGAGAATTGAAATTCTCAAAACAAAGAGGTGATGGAAAAATTTAGAGTATGAGAAAGTTATGATCACCAAAGTTCAGTTGACTTTTCACCTGAAACCCTAATTTAGAAAGTTTGACTTTTGAAAAATTCTTTTCTTGATGAATCATGATCAAACCTTGATCAAATTATGAATGTAACTTCAAAATGAGGATGTTGACCAAAAATTATGAAGTTTGATCAGTATGTTGACCATAGTTGACTTTTGTCCAATACAACCGACAACCATTCGAGCAATTGTCCTGAGGAAACTTGACTGTGAAGCTTGAAACTTGGCATGGAGAATCTTGAAGCATATGAGGAGGTGAAGACCATTGGAGATGTTGGAAGCCCATCTTGGCTCGAGAGATACCAAACCCTAGTTTGGGTTGATTGTCTAGGGAGAGTTTGTCTGATTAACTCTCGAGGAATCTTTGAGTATAGATGTATGAAATATCTTGAGAAGATGGAGGCATTTTGGTATGGCACCTATCTTACGGTTCAAACTAACATCAAGGTTCCTAAACATGGCAAAAAGCGATTTGACGCTCAAGCTTTGAACGATGGCCCGATATTATAAATCCGAATTCAAGAAAAGTATGAATATGTATGTTCATGTATGGCTCGATTCAAGCATGTTTAACCATGGTTTTTAATGTGTACTTACTCAAACTTACCTCAGGAACACAATGGGATGCTTGAGAGTGGTCGGAAGTGTGGAAAAATCAAACTCGAATTTGCCAACTTTGTGAAATTTTTGGAATTTTAGGGTTGCTTCAAGAGGCTAGGGTTTCGCCCCTTGGTCTTGTGAATGCAATAGGTATTTATAGAGTGAAAGATCAGCAAAAAGAATGAAAAAGATACACTCTTCAATGCAAAAATGTTTTCTCTTTTAATTCAAATCAAATCTTTTCAAAATTTGATTTTTCTTCCTTGCATGAGCTAGCACGAATTTGGCAAGTGTGTGGGCTTCCTTGGTCCTCAAGCTTGATAAAAACCAACCCAACTTAAATTATACCTTATTTTCATATTTTATTTAATTTAAATTTGAATTAAATGCTTTTAAATTCGAAAATAAATCAAAAAGAAAGAGGTCGGCAAGGAATCAAGAGGTCACAAATAATATTATGATCAAGTTTGGACTATAAACTTATATAGGCCCATTTGGAAAAATTGGATTTTGCTCGTGATATCTCTTTGTGTAATTCTTCAAAAATGCCCAACTTGTGCAAAGGTGTATTTTGCTCAATTTTCAACATTTTTAAGTGTTCTTGGACTTTAGAAAGCTCTAGATGTCCTTAAACAACCTCTTTGGTTTCATCACAATTGAGTTTCCATGCTCAATAACACTTCATTACAAAAGCTGACTTTTGTTGACTTTGAAAAGGAATTTAATGTTTTGATCCATATCTTTCAAAATGAAGCATTTTCTGACCATGTTTAGAGACATGAAGTTATAGAGAATTGAATTCTATTCAAAATGATAT
>CM038797.1:46512978-46657291 GCA_021764765.1 Vicia sativa
TTTAGAATAGTGCAATCCATACCATTAGTTGATAGGTAACCCTATTCGTTGGATGTAGAAGGGACATTCGAAGGGACATCGGATGGTCATAGAAGGCAACTTGTAGGAGTATCCTAGCACATTCGAAGGGACGATCATCAATTTTCGTATGCAACAATCGAGGGACGAGAACATGTATTCGTAGGCGACATCGTGGGTCTATGATCTTTGTATCTAAGGGACTATGATGATATATTTCGTAGGCAACGGTGCTAGGATACCTCGTTCGAGGACTTGACCATTTTAATCGAAAGCCAAAGAGAGAGAATTACCCTAAGGGGTGCATGTGTGAAAAGAGTGTGTTAAATTTAGATATGTTATCTTGCAATTAGAAGTGATCTATGTCCATTTTTTATCTTGCCATACACGCCTAATTACTAGCAGTTTATAGGGTGCAGAAAATAAATTGCGGAAAGTAAAGTGCGGAAAGATAAAGTCCTACGCTATTACATGGTTTTGGGGTAGTTAAATAATAAGAGTGCGGAAAGTAAAAGTCCTAATTAAACTATTACATCCCATAGGCAGTTACATAATATTGAAAAGAAAAGCGAGAAAATTAAATCAAAGCGTTACAACTTGTAGCAAATACATAATCGGAAAATACGAGAAAATTTCATAAGAGAAAATGTTAGTAAAAATATGATTTTGAATGAGGAAAAATATTTTAGATTAGTAATGTGATAAGATGATAAGATAATTTTTTAGTAATTTTCTGAATCGATTTCGATAATTAAAAACAATTAAAAGTCAATTTAATGGTTAATTAGCAATTAATTAAAATATGCATGCAAAAATATTAATTTTAATGTCAAAAATTAAATAAACATTTTTAAATATGCAAAAGGAAAATATTTTTGGTGATTTTAAATGCATGAAAAAAATGTTTGAAGATTAATCAAATTAAGATGAAAATATTGAGAAAAATAAGAAAATAGAAAAGTTATGGAAAAGTATTAAAAAAGAAACTCAGGAAGCCAGGATCGAACCCAGGACCTCCTGGATGTATCACCACACGCGTAGCCATCTGAGCTAGGGATGCTTGGTGTTTTGAATCTGCAAACAATTGATTATAAGGGAATACGTGTCATAAATTGGAATTCAAACACAGTCAACACGCGTGGGACCCAGGTGGTATGAATGGAATCGAGCGAAGAAGCGCCGCATGCCTCGCGGGTCTCCGTTTGATCAACGCGCGGAGCCTAGCTCAGGTCATCTTCTCCGGCAAGCAAAAACTCCAAACCTGCAAAATAGCAAAAATAAAAAAGAAAGGGATACCCTACCCCCCTAAATCGACCATGGCGAGTTCAATGGTGGTGTCCTTTTGGATTGAAAACGCCTGTTGTAACACGGTGAAGCGAATTTGTGGATTTTGTATCGCAAATGTGCGGATAGCAAGAGTCGCCACCGACTTTTATTTTTATCCAATTAAGGGAAGGTAAAAGTACAGAAAAAGACCTTCGTTAGATTACGAGTTCGGGAGAATGGTTATGAAAAGGAAGGTATTAGCACCCTTTCCATCCGTGATTATCTACGGGCTCTTAGTTGCTCTAGATCACCTTTTAAAATTGCTTTCTGTGTGTTTGACAAAAATATTTTGAAAAAGGCATTTCGCTTTGACTTTATAATGACTCATGTAGGAGTGTATACAAAGTGTTCGGAAATGCTTCGTTTTGAAAAGAGTTTGAACTTTGAAAAAGAGTGTGTGGTGTGAAAAGCATTTGGTTTTAGAGCAAGCAACTAAAAGACTTATTACCCACTCAGAATTGGTCGTTTTTGTACTTCCACGTTCCTTTAGAATAGCGCTAGCCATACCATTAGTTAGTAGGTAGCTCCATTCGTTGGATGTAAGCGGGACATTCGAAGGGACATCGGATGGTCATAGAAGGCAACTTGTAGGAAGTATCCTAGCACATTCGAAGGGACATCGGATGGTCATAGAAGGCAACTTGTAGGAAGTATCCTAGCACATTCGAAGAGACTATCATCATTTTTCGTAGGCGACAATCGAGGGTCAAGATCATGTATTCGGAGGCGACATCGTGGGTCTTATGATCTTTGTATCGAAGGGACTATGATGATTTGTTTGGAAACAGCGGTGCTAGAATACCTCTACGTTCGAGGACATGACCATTTTGAATTCGTAAAAGCGAGAGAGAATTACCTAAAGGGTGCGTGTGAAAGAAGTGTGTTGATTTCAAGTATTTTATCTTGCAAATTAGTGGGCTATGTTCGTTATTATCTTGCCATACCGCCTAGTTACTAGCAATTTATAGAGTGCGGAAATTAAAATCACGGAATGTAAAGGTGCGGAAGGTAAATGTCCTCGCTATTACATGGCTTTGGGGAGATACATAATTTAAAATCACGGAAAATAAAGATCCTAATTTAAACTATTAAATCCATAACAGTTACATTATTGGAAAATGAAATGATAAAGAAAGAATCGTCGAATCGGATCAACACAGTAAAGGAATGAGAAATCGGAAAATACGATATGAATCGAACAAGAGAAAAATGTTAGAAAAATGCAAATTTTATATGAGAAAATTATTACATCTTTGAAATAATATAAATATGCTAAAATAATTTTTTGGGATTTTTTGGATGCAATTTAATAATTAAAAACTAATTAAATGTGATTTAAATGCAAAATTGTGGATAAAAATAAATATGCATGCAAAATTGTATTTTTTAATTTTATAAATTAAATAAAGGTTATCGAAAATAATGTAAAAGAAAAATATTTTTGATGATTTTTAAATGCAGAAATAAAATTGTGAAGTTAATTAAAATAATGCAAAATATTAAAAAATTAGAAAATATGAAAAGAAATTGAGTTTGTGAAAAAAGAAAGAAAACCGGTCTTGGCAGGGATCGAACTGGAGTCCCTTGAGAGCATCCCACAACAGTATGTGCCTTTACCACTACGCCATGTGTGCAAGCGTGTTATGGAATGAAAACGTGAAGTGATGAGCAACACGCGTCGCCGTTTGGGAGAAGTCAAGGCCCAGTCAGCTGGTGGGGTCCTCGTTGAATGAGAGAGCGAATCAGAAGGCTCCATTGTGCCACGCTTGCCTCGTGCCGGAGTCAACAAGTCGCCGACGCCGGAGCCCTAGCTCTGGTCGTCTTCTCCGGCGACGTTAAACTTCAAACCTGCGAAATAAGGAAAATCAAAGCAAAAGAAAGACCTATCCCCCCTAATTCGACCCTCCTGAGTTCGATGGTGCCCTTAGTTTCGATTGAAAACGGCTACATCGTGAGTTTCGAAAGAAAGAACAAAAACTGCCCTAGCCATGGCATGTTACGATTCGGCGTTAAACCTCCCATATGTCGTCAAGCATGTTCTAATGGATGCCACGATCTCAAACAAACACACCAAAGCGATTAAAGATGCATGGATTTTAAAATTCGAAATTGTGAAAAATACAAACGGTGAGAGTTCAAGCGATGGGCGATTAAGGCACGGTAAAGGTTGCTTTTGATTGCTGGGAACCTTTGGGAGATGTTTGGATGGCTGGCACACCTTGAATCTTGCTAGAAATTGAAATTCGAATTTCTCACAATTCTTGAAAAAATTTGCAAGAATAAGGGTTTGGCTTGAGCTAGGGTTTTTCCCTTGTGGCTGGCTATGATGCTTGGTATTTATAGAGAAAATTTGGATGGCAAAGGGAGTGAAAAAAGATTTGATTTGGAGCATTCAATTTTTACAAATAAAAATCAATTTTCTTGAAGGAAATTTGATTTCCTCTTCAATGCTTGATCATGCACGAATTTGGTAAGGATATTGGGCTATCTTGGACTTCAAGGAAGATATAAATCCATTCCTTTTGAAAAAATACTTAATTTTCATATTTTATATAATTTATTTTTGAATTAAATGTTATAAAATTCAAAGATAAATCATAAAAATAGAAAATCACCATGGCCAAGCATTTATGGGTCAAGAATAATGTCATGAACAAGTTTGGATCAAAAGATTTTAGGCCCATTTGGAAAATTTTGCATTTTGACCAAAATGTCCTTTTGTGCAATTGTCCAAAATTGCCCAACTTCTGAATAGTGTATCTTACTCAATTTTTCACATTTTTGAGTGTTCTTGGACTTTTTGGAAAGCTCAAGAGTCCTCTAACCAACCTTTTGGTCTCATCTCAATTGGAGTTTCCATTCTCAATATATCTTCAAAACAAAAGTTGACTTTTGTTGACTTTGAAAATGACACATAATGTTTTGAGCCATACCTCTCAAATGAAGCATTTTTGGACATTCTTGTGAGACATGAAGTTGTAGAAATTGAATTTCATTTAAAACAAGAGGTGGTGGAAAAATTTACGAGAAAGTATGATTATGATCGGTCAAAGTTTAGTTGACTTTTCACCTAGAAACCCTAATTTAGAAAGTTTGACTTTTGAGCAAATCTTGAGTTTTCTTGATGAATCATGATCAACCCTTGATCAAATGATGAATGTAACTTCAAAATGAGGATGTTGACCAAAAATTATGAAGTTTGGTGTATGTTGACCATAGTTGACTTTTTGTCAATCTGTGATTTTCAACCATTTGAGCAATTATGCGAAACTTGACTTGTGAAGCTTGAAACTTGACATGGAGAATCTTGAAGCATATGAGGAGGCATGAAGACCATTGGAGATGTTGGAAGCCCATCTTGGCACGAGATACAAAACCTAGTTTGGGTTGATTGTCAGGAGAGAGTTTGTCGATCGACTCTTGAGGAATCCTTGAGCATAGATGTATGAAATATCTTGAGAAGATGGAGGGCAAATTTTGGGGTATGATGCCTGTTCAATCTTCTTGTCTTGGAGGTTAGATTGACACGCTTGTCTTCGTGACACGGAGGTAGAAGATGATTGAACACTCAATACACACAATTTGCACTTTGTTGGTGGATGATGCGGGAATGGGCTTCGGATGCCATTTGGAAAGTTGGAGATATTTATTTGGGAATGAGTCATCGCTAGACTCGAGAATGTCGATAGGAGAATTGAGGGGATGGGCTTAAGATGCCATCTGGAAAGATCGATCTTTGGGGAGTGAGCCGTCGCTAGGCTCGTAGTCGTTTGGAAGGAGCATGGAGATGGGCTTAAGATGCCATCGGAGGGTCGTCACGTTGGACTTCGTGTTCATTTTTGAATGAAGTTATTGGTTTGCATTGATTTTTAACCATATATCGGCATTCAAAGTGAAACCTGTTGATAAGTAGTCGGAGATGGGCTTAAGATGCCATCAAGGCAAGCAGATCGTGCGAGATCTGTAGTTCTTTGTTGATAATAAGAAGGGATCAGAATAAATCTTTGTGCCGATTACTCTGGGGGAGGTAGTAGTTGGCAAAATGTGGATATCTTCCCTGTTGTGCATCGGGTGTTGATCCATTTCCTGTTATCGGAGGATAACCGGCGGTCTTCGGATAGTTTTCCGTCGATTGGGGCTTAATCTGGATAGTCGTCGGAGGACAACCAAGGGCGGTCTTTCAGATAGTTTTCCCGTCGATTCGGGGCTTAATCCTAGACCTGTCGTCGGAGGACAACCAAGGGCGGTCTTTCAGATAGTTTTCGCGTCGATTCGGGGCTTAATCACGGACTGTTTGCGTCGAGTACATTACATTTTGGAGAAACAAGAGGAACTTTGATAGAATATTCGTTAGTCTTATGCAAAATATGATGCATGACAATGTATATGAATGACATATGCATATATTGTGACTTTATGAGAAATGTATGAATGATAGATGTTGTGGTATTTCAAAACATATCCATCTTGAAGAAGATCACGGACGCTCTGTTTGAAGATTTCGACTTACTTGGGGAATTGGTGGGTGAGAACCCGCTTTGAAAGAAGAAAGATACCTGGATTCCTCAGATGCACTATCGACCAAGTCTTGGGCCTAGATATTGTTGAGGAAGGTAGATATTTGAGGCTCGTTGTTGGAGATCTCATATATAGACCTACGAGGAGAATCGGGAGGCGATCCGTTGGGGACCTTGTATGTAGATCTGTTGAGGAAATTTAGGAGGCGCTCTCTGGGATTACGAGTCTGATCTCATTGGAGAGCAATTGGTAGTTAGGAGACCGAGTTGGAAGAGTCGGGAATCCGTTGTAATCCAGTGGGGGATGAAGATGTAGTTTCCTCCGTGCACTATCGACCAAGTTTGGTCTGGATCTGCATTTGGGAAAAAGGAAAGAGAGATACCCGTGGGGATAAATACCTTATTTGGGGTGAGGTGTTCTTGCTTGGAGACCGATGTAACATTTCTTAGTTGAGTGGAATTCTGCTCGTGGATTCCCTTTTGCTCTGGGGGAAGTTGTGTTGTGGTGACACCTTTGTGGGATCATGCTCGTGGGGAATGTTTTGGTGACTTTCGTCGTCATCTCAATTCACGGACTGTAGTAAGTACTTTTGTATGTTCACTTTTCGTATGTTTGTGATTAGATTCTTATTGTCAAATGCATATAATCATTCAAAGCAAGCGTTGGACTTTATGCAAACCACAATAGTGAAAATTGTAAAGAGAAATAACTTGTATTTATTTGAAAGGTGGCGTATGGCCAAGTAGTTTTGTACACAAGAAGGTAAAAGCTATGCGGAAACAATCTCGTTAAGTCTCAACTATGCTAGTACTCATATATTTCAACTATCTCATCTCCTTCTGTCGTTAGAAAGTGGTGAATTGATCTTCGCCATTTGAATCTTGAATCTTGATAGTAGTGGAAGCGGTGACTGGAAGAGACATAGTAATGCGCTTAAATCCTAACTTTTGCCTAGACCGCCCTTCGGGTTTTGGTCTACGGGATACCCTTTTTGCCCAACCGCCTTTTCGGGTTTTCGACTTGTCGGGTGTACATGTTTTGCATATATCCTTAACTTTTGCCCGAACCTTTTGGTTCGCCAGGATGCCCTTATTTTTGCCTAGGTTCGTCGACCTAGCGGGTCTATTTCATGCGTAGTATTTTTGACTATGTTTGCGTTCACGGGGTGTGGGAAGTCTTCACCATCCATGGTGCTAAGTATCATAGCTCCATGGAAAATCATCTTGACTACAAATGGTCCCTCATGGGTGGGAGTCCACTTGCCCACAGGATCACCTTGTGGAAGAATGATGCGCTTGACTACTAAATCACCGACTTGGTAGACTCGGTGCTTGACCTTCTTGTTAAATGCTACGATCATTCGCCGATAAATTTGTCCATGGCGGATGGATGCGAGTCGTTTCTCATCAATCAAGTTAATCTGGTCAAGGCGATGCGGACCCATCGTCTTCGCCTAACTCTTCCTCTGGAGGACTACGGTTGAGGTATCCGAACCTCGATGGGTAAGCGACTTCCATACCGTATCTGAGAGAGAGGGAGTTGCCCGTGGATGTCCGTCTTTGTGGTGCGATAACCATGAAGAGCAAATGGTAACATCTCATGCCAATCTTTGTAAGTCCTTTGTCATCTTGTATAATCTTCTTAATGTTCTTGTTGGCGGCTTCCAGCCATTCATCTTAGGCCGATAAGGAGAAGAGTTGTGATGCTTGATCTTGAGCTGCGTGCGAGTTCGGTGATCATCTTGTTGTTGAGATTAGAGCCGTTATCGTGATAATCCTTTCGGGAGTGCCATACAAGCGGATAAGATTATGCTTGATGAATCGAGCCTGCGTTCTTGGTATGAGATCTGACGAGTGCCTACCCACTTGGTAAAGTAATCAATTTCCACAAGGATGAAGCGATGTCCATTGGAAGGTGGGCTTAATTTCTCCAATCATGTCAATGCCCCACATTGCAAAGGCAAGGAGAAGTCAAAACATTCGGAGGTCTTGGAGTGCGTGTACTTTGTCGGCATAAATCGGCATTTGTGACAAGATCGAGCATAGCGGTGACAATCGACTTCATGGTGAACCAATAGTAACTTGTTCTCAAAATCTTTTTAGCCATTGTATGTCCCTTTGGAGTGGGTACCAAATCGCCTTGTAACTCTTCCATGATGCGTATTCTTTGTTTACGATCTACAGGGAGTAAGCACAAGTCGTGGTTGCGCTTGTATAAGATGCCGTTGCTCAGGAAGAATTTGGATGCAAACCTTCTCATGAACTTCTTATCATTAACAGATGCCCCTGCGGGATATTCCTGAGTCTCAAGATACCTCTTCACGTCGTAGTACCAAGGTTTCTATTCTGTATCAAGCTCGTAACAATATCTTTGGTTAGTCGAACTTCTCGATGATGATGCAGGGCCTCGTTGTCCCATCTGACCTTGAACATAGATGACATAGTAGCCAATGCGTCTGCCAACTGATTCTCTTCTCGTGGAATGTGATTTAAAGTAATCTCTTCAAAGTAGGGGATCAAACTCAGAACATGCTCTCGATATGGAATAAGATTCGGGTGCTTCGTATCCCACGCCCTAATCGGTGATCACTAAAGTGAGTCTCCATATACTTGCAAGAACTTGATTCTTAAGTCAATAGCGACTTTGATACCCATGATGCGCCGTGTTTGGCCATGTTGTTAGTGCGGTGAAGCAGTCTGGCGGTGAAAGACGTATGTCCGGCTGCAGGGGATGTGATGATGGCGCCAATGCCATTGCCGAGTGCATTTGAGGCTCCATCAAAGACCATGGTCCATCGGGATCCTTGTTCGAGTCTTTAAATGCAGGTGCAGTTCTTCACAATCGGTAACTAGTAAAACATCTTAAATGCGGAAATTGAGCGCATAGGTGATAGTCATCTACGACGATGAGCCAAATGATCGCTACTACACTTCCTTTGATCGCTTTACGAGAAGTGTCTTGGATGTCATATTCGGTCAAGATCATTTGCCATCTTGCTATTCTTCGAGAGAGTTGGCTTTTCAAATATGTATTTTATCGGATCCATCTTGAAATCAACAAGGTAGTGTGAGTCAACATATCTTGTCTCGGTCGTGAGCAGCCCAAGCCAAAGCGTTGCAAGTTTTCTCATTGTGAGTATCTTGTTTCACGATCGGTAAACTTTTCTTGAGTAGTATATTGCATGCTCTTCGACCGGACTCGTCATGTTGCCCCAACACACCCATTGAGTTCTCTAGTCGGTACATGATGAGAGGTCTTCCTTGGCGGCATCAAGATGGGAGGATTCAGGTACTCCTTGATTTTGTCAAAGCGATCGGATCGTCATTCCATTCCACTACTTGATCTTTCTTTAGTAACTTGAAGATTGGCTCACAAGTAGCGATCGGTGTGCAATGAATCTGGCAATGTAGTTTAGTCGGCCCAAGAAACCTCTGACCTCTTTCTCGGTGCGGGGCGCTGGCATCTCTTGAATAGCTTTAACCTTGGCGGGGTCAACCTTAATACCTTTACCACTGACAACAAACCCTAGGAGTTTTCGGATCTGACCCCAATGGTGCACTTGTTGGGATTCGGTCTCGACACTGTTCTTTAACCTATCAAGCGGTTTTGTAGATGATCAAGGTGTTCTTCTTCTGTCTGTGATCGAGCTATCATGTCATCGACGTAGACCTCTATCTCGTGATGAATCATGTCATGAAATAATGTCACCATAGTGGTGCAACTCGATTTTCAAAAAATCATTTAAAAATGAATTTTCAAAAACAATGAAATCGCCACCTAATTTTATTCGTTCTAAAAGAGCGGAAATATAGATAAAACCCACAACGTCGGATAAAGGCGGTCTACAAAACCAAAAGTATAGATTAAGTCGGTTCGCAAGAGGAAGGTATTAGCACCTCTTCGTCCATCGTACTCGATGGGACCCATTTAGTTCAAAATGTGTTTGTGCGTGTGTAATCGCTAATTTCTAAGTTATGAATAAGAAAGAAGAAAACGGGATTTGTTTGTTATTATTTTGAGTTTGACACGGTTTCGAAACCGCGTGCCTACGTATTCCCTCGTGCAATGGGAAAGTCAAAACTCCGTAGTTCTTGTTGAAAATGTCTTGGATTGTTTGTGTTGATTTTAGAAGAAAATGTTTTTGATTTTTGATAATCGCATATGAGCGAAAAAGATTTGAATGAGTTGAATTGATTTTAATTGTAGATGACAAGTATCAAAACGTCGGGATATCCTCTAACGATTCGATACTCGAGATTGGTGATTGAGGTCAACCGATCTTCTCTCATCCAAAATCTTTATTATGAAAGGAGTGAGGTGAAACAAAGTTCACTTTTATTAAGTGTTATGGAATAAAGTATTTAAGTCATTGGGTTACCCTCTAATGGCCCAAATACTTTACATTTTAATTAAATCGTCGGGCGAACCTCTAACAATTTAATTAAATTCCATATCACTATGTTTTTTTTGTTTTTTTGGAAAAAATTGATTTAGAAAACAAATTCAATTAATTAATTTAATTTGAAAGTGTTTTAAATGTTCAAGTGTATGGAATAAAGTATTCGAGTCGTTGGGTTTCCCTCTAACGGCCCAAATACTTTAAATTTTAATTAAATCGTTGGGCGAACCTCTAACAATTTAATTAAATACCATAACACTATTTTGAAAATTGCGGCGTTGGACGTAGAGAAATGATATTTCGGGTTATGATTAACCAAGTATATGGACTTGATTAACCTCGTGAGGATAGGTGCTCCTATCTGACCATGAGACCACGATGCATGGTGATTGGTATATGGACCAATTATTTTTGGGTTATGATTAATCAAGGCAGGGCCCTAATTAACCTCGTGAGGATGGCCATGCCATCCCCAACCATGAGACCCTTAGAATTTGGTGTGGGTAACCAAAAATGAGAGCGGAGGCGTTGTTGATTTTATATTAATTTGAGAGTGAGTGTCGATCGTGGAATAAACATGCAAGCGTACAATGTAATAGCGAAAAATAAAGAAAATAAATTAACACACAATACAAATCGAATTTAAATAATTATTAGTATAGATATTCTTTTACTTGATGAAAAATCAATTAACAATTTAATTGGTAATTCAACAAATAAAAACTACCATATGCCAAAATATTATTTAATACATCATTATATATAAAACTTGCATAATAATTGAATTTAAAGAAAAAGTTTAGGAATGGGCTGTTTGAAGCTTTAAAGCTGGAGGGTGTGAGTAGCAATCAGGCCCAAGCCCAAAACAAAATTCTTGGATCTGTGTGAGTGCCTCCATGGATCATACTATGGTCTGCCATTCTGGATCGCTGGATCTGGACTTCAACAGATCTAATGGCTTGATGCAGGAAGGTGCAAAGCTGGTACAATGGGTGTACCTACACCAGAGTTTCGAATAAACCATACAGACGGTGACAAATGTCACCGCCTGGACTAACCAACAAGGCTTACCTTAACTATTCCATTAAATCATGTATTAACCTTATGTTTTTTTTGAATAATAATAATAAACTAAATATAACCCTTTTTTTAAAAAAACTTAAACTTAAATTATATTCTTGATACATTACTTCTAAATGATCACAAAACTAATCATATAAACTTAAACTAATTAACCCAAATAAAAACGTGTTATCCTATTAACTAAAACTAAAAAAAAGGAAAATATAATCCTAATCCTAAAACAAATGAAACGAAATTGAGAGAGAGGGTTAGAACCCTCATCCGTGTTCTATCATCCGCCTCTCTCGTCCTCTTCGTCTCCATCGCGATTCCCAGAAGGCTCTCTCTCTCTCTCACGCGATCTCTCATCGCCGTTGCCGTTCATGATTCTCTCATCTCTCTCGGTTGGTTCTCACCGCGATTTCTCACTGGGTTCATCTCCGCCGCTCATCACCGCCGCTCGCGATCTCTCTATTCTCTCACCCGATCTGTTTACTCTGTTACCTCGATCTCATGTTATGTTTTGAAAAGCACAATGGGTGTTTTGTTTCTGATTAGAGTGCGGAGAGGGTGAAACCTAACTCTATTCGTGATGGCGGATGCAATCTTTGAAAAAGTAGAGTTAGTGAGGAAAGGAGGATGACCTTGACCAACCAGGTGAGATCTATCCGTTTACCTTACACTTTGCCTTTTCCTCGTCTTCTTTTAAAGGATTTTCTTTGGAAAATGATGATGGATCTGTAGATAGGTATTATTACGTGTTTGGTTTTGATGAATGTGTTACGGGTTTTGCTTGTTAGTATCTTGTTAGGGTTACGATTGGAATTTGGCTAGGGTTTCTTGCTTGTGAGCAGTTGCCACGTGTTCTTACCTTTGAATGTTTTATATCCTCGAAATAGGGTTTCTTTGAACCTTGTTGTTCGATTTTTGACAAACAAGGCCTTCGAAATACTTGTTGGGCTTGCACCATTTTGTATTAGGTGATGATTTTGATCGTTTTGGTTTGTTTGATCTTTGTATTTTCGATATGTTGGCTCTTTGGTGTATTGTTTATGGTAAAATTTGCCTTTTCAGGTGCCTACCCTTGCTGCCCTGTATAAAATTCTTGTACTGTCATGCCCAAACTGCTTTTTACTACTTTTCCTCATCTTCTTTCCACACCTCCTATTGTGAACCAAGGGCTAACACTCTTGAGGATTTGCAATAGCGAGTTTATGGCCGATGATTCGCTATGAGGCCTCGGTTTTGATCGAAACCACCACACAACCTGATTCCGGAAAGAAAATCCTAATGATGAGATATAATTTGTCTTGTAATGTTATCATTGTTGTCCGTTATTTGCTAATCATTTTTTGCTTTGTTTCATGAACATGAGCAATGGTGCAAGCTTGGGGGAATAGCAAAGGAATGCTTTGGACAAGAAGGCCGGGTTTGAAGATGGAGCAAGGATGTAGAAAGGAAAGCAACAAAGAACAATAGGATAGAAGAAGAAATTTGCTTGTATTTTTATATTTGTATTCTTGAAGAATTTGTATCAAAATTTGAACCTTGTAATCAACACGAATATCCCAATTGACATTGTAACTTTGATGATTCATGTAGAAATTGTACAAACCACAGTTAAACAAATGTTGAATTTGGAAGTTTGATTTCACTTGTGAGCAGGCATTCTTGAGTGTCCTTTTGTATTCGAACAATATTTTGAAACTTTGAATGACAAAGAGAAGTTGAATATTGAACGAAACTTGTTTGGCCTTTGGATTAGAACTTGCATTCGAAAATTGATAAGTTATAAAACCACGTACTCATTCTTGTACTCTTGTAAAACCTTAGAGTAATTCCACGCTCTTGAAAATTTATGAACACAAGATTCGGTAGTTATGCATCGACATGAGTTTTAGCTCAAATCCTTGAATACTACTAATGTGGCCTTCAATGTTGTAGCACTTGGTGTATGAAAAATGAGAATTCACGACGAATAAAACATTCCAAAAAATGTCACGAACCAAAATTACTTTGGTTAAAACCAAACTAAGTCGAAATGTTGACTTAAGATATGCCTAGATCCAAATCAATCCACCATTCCCATCCGTATTCATGAATCAAGCGCGTAGTAGCGTGATTGTTGCACTTTAGATTCTTGAGAAAAATTGCCATGTATGATCTTGATTCATGTTCTAAGAAAAGAATGAGGGCTTAAGAGAACTATGAGTGGAATTTGAATATGTATTTAATTTTCTAAATCCTCCTTGAACTCAATAATGCACATTATAAAAGCTTTGAACTTGTGATCAAAAAACTCGAAATCAAGTTATCTAGTAATTACATTAATCCCACTTGAATTTCCGTACAAAGTTTCCATTTTATCCATTCTCGTAGAAATTCAGACCTTGTTGCTACTTGAGACAAAAATTGAAACTCTAAGTTTCAAATAAAACTCTTGATCAAAACCTTAGTCAACTTGATGATTTCATGATTCTTTTAAGAATTGAGCAATAGATTCCACTTGAAATTAATGGAATTATCACCACGTTTCCAAATTGAACCATTCGGTAGTGGAGTAAGATTCGGAACCAAGCAATTCCAAAGGAAGCTTCTAGTTTTTCAAAAATGACTTGAGTCTTGTGCGATGAGCAGCGGAAAAATCTCAACATCACGGCGGTTTGACGTTCGTAAATCTTGTAAACAAGTCCTCTGGATGAATATCTTCACATACACCCACTATTGCCGAGAGCAAACAAAGCTGGCGAGCAGGCCAAACATACTAGAACTTGTATTGTTGATCAATAAATGGATAATCATAATCCAACCTTCTACATCTTGAACAATGAACTCGAAACCACAACAAAACCCAAATTAGTGGTGAATTGATCTCTGAATCGGGAGGTAATGACATTCAAAATAACCGACTTAGTAGCTCCATCAAAACAGACCATTCAATTCAACAATGAACACCAAGCCCGAAACCGATAGATATGAGCGGATAAGATTTAATTTTAAACCTCGTCGTTCTCCAATATCCTAGATTGGTTGAAAGCAACACAACTTTTACATTCAGCGAGAGAATCTTTGGGAATCAACTCAATCCGTAACCATAGACCCAGTGATATGAATGCATGTGAGTGTTATGATAAATGCGAAGCCTAAACCAGATAAAACCGAGATAGGAGGGCAAATTTTGGGGTGCAACAGTTGCCCCTATTTAATTGCCCCTATTTAATCGTCTTAAACCTGAAAGTGAAATTGGCGCTAGCCTTTTGAACTTTCAAGGTAGGAGAAGATTAAATACTACAAGAACCCAAAAATTTGCGCTCCGAAGAACAAGTGGAAATATTTTTGCATTTTTTTTTTCTCTTTGATAATTCTGACTTTCTATATTTTTTGTGATTTTTTTTGAACAGTGGGATTTGGAACAAAGATTCTGGTATGTCAGGTAAGGATATTAGACACATATAGGGAGCATATGTCAGGTAAGGATATTAGACATACACTGGAAAGAGACCGACCGAAGACAACTCTAACAAAGGTTTCGAAATATACATGCCCGGTAAGGATATTGGACACATAGAGATCGAATATACATGTTCGGTAAGGATATTGAACACATATAGGGAGCATATGTCAGGTAAGGAGGATATTAGACATACCTTTGGAAGAGACCAGAGAGCGACTCTAACAAAGGTTTGAAATATACATGCCGGTAAGGATATTGGACACATAAAGATCGAATATACATGTTCGGTAAGGATATTGAACACATATAGGGAGCATATGTCGGGTAAGGATATTAGACATACGGAAGAGACCGACCGAGCGACTCTAACAAGGTTTGAAATATACATGCCGGTAAGGATATTGGACACATAAGGATCGAATATACATGTTGGTAAGGATATTGAACACATATAGGGAGCATATGTCGGGTAAGGATATTAGACATACGGAAAGAGACCGGCGAAGCGACTCTAACAAAGGTTTGAAATATACATGCCGGTAAGGATATTGGACACATAAGGATCGAATATACATGTTCGGTAAGGATATTGAACACATATAGATAGCATATGTCAGGTAAGGAGGATATTAGACATACACTGGAAAGAGACCGACCGAAGACGACTCTAACAAAGGTTTGAAATATACATGCCCGATGGGATATTGGACACATAAAGATCGAATATACATGTTCGGTAAGGATATTGAACACATATAGGAGCATATGTCGGTAAGGATATTAGACATACCTTTGGAAGAGACCGAGAGCGACTCTAACAAAGGTTTGAAATATACATGCCGGTAAGGATATTGGACACATAAGGATCGAATATACATGTTCGGTAAGGATATTGAACACATATAGGGAGCATATGTCAGGTAAGGATATTAGACATACACTGGAAAGAGACCGAGAAGGCGACTCTAACAAAGGTTTGAAATATACATGCCGGTAAGGATATTGGACACATAAGGATCGAATATACATGTTCGGTAAGGATATTGAACACATATAGATAGCATATATCGGTAAGGATATTAGACATACAGGAAGAGACCGACCGAAACGACTCTAACAAAGGTTTCGAAATATACATGCCCGGTAAGGATATTGGACACATAAAGATCGAATATACATGTTCGGTAAGGATATTGAACACATATAGGGAGCATATGTCAGGTAAGGATATTAGACATACACTAGAAAGAGACCGACCGAAGACGACTCTAACAAAGGTTTCGAAAGTATACATGCCCGGTAAGGATATTGGACACATAAAGATCGAATATACATGTTCGGTAAGGATATTGAACACATATAGAAAGCATATATCGGTAAGGATATTAGACATACAGGAAAGAGACCGACGAAGGCGACTCTAACAAAGGTTTAGTATACATGCCGGTAAGGATATTGGACACATAAAGATCGAACATACATGTTCGGTAAGGATATTGAACACATATAAGGAGCATATGTCAGGTAAGGATATTAGACATACACAAGAATGAGACCGAATGGAGCAGACTCACTGGGGAAAAGGTATATGGAATGGTAAAATCGTCGATCGAGAGCAATTCACGGGAAAGAGGCCAAACAAAGGGACTCTAGCAAGGATTGCCAAACTATGTTGGACTTTTAAAGGTTGCGGATGTGCAAAATACAATATCCCTCGGGCCAAAGGGGGTGTACTTCTTTAAGAGGGCAATTATATGAATTACCACACACAAGTATGGATACTCAAACAATTGAGAAGCAAGAAAGGTTAGACACCGACTCTTACTTCGCACTCTAACAGAGAGGCAAACATGGGTAAGAATACCAAACAATGAGAATTTACAAAAAAGGCGGCTTGGTAAATATATTGAATTTGAATGATGTAGGAGACCGACACGGGGTCAAAAATGCGAGATAACAACAAGAAGAATCTCTTGAGGAACTACATTGGGAATACCACTTGGGGATTTTATGGATAAACTTCTCTTGAGGCAAAGGTACTAGAAACATTTTAATCGGCTTATGCTTAGATGCATGTTTGAGATTATTATTTTAAGCGTAATGCTCCATATCAATGGAAATACTACGCGTTTTGGATGCTATGTAATGCAATGATGCATGTTTTGATATTTTGTCTAGGACTAAAGGCAATTGTGAGTGCAGAAACATCAACCCTTCATGAATTGAATATAATCATCCGGTCTTTATCAAAGCGATGATAGTACGGACCACGATAGGGGATTGCGAGAATAAGTATCAACTCTCAATGATCAACATCAGGAAGTAACTCTTGGAGATCGACATTCATACGGGACGATGATCTTGTTGCGTAGAGTTCACGATTACGAGCTCTAGCATAAGAGAATCGACAACATCTTACGGCACAAGTGAGCTTTGGAAAGTGATCTTCTTTGGTGTGAACCGTTCTTTGCAATCTTCAGCGTCGGGGAAGGATCGATAACATCAAGGCGCACATATGCCATGGATACCCCTTGCGGGAGAGAAAAGTTTTGTTGGAAATTTAAGCTCAAGCGTGCAGCGCTCTTTATTTAAAATCTTTGCATAACAAAACACATAAAGCAGGAGATATAACAATAATTACGCTACGGTGATCAAGCTGTTTCAATCGTTAATGCCGTGTACCGTAATTAAGTAACCCGAAATTATGCCATGTGTCGTTGGGCGATGTTTCATATCAAGTTTATTGAAAATATCGGACGTCGTTTTGCAAACAAAGCAGTTAAAAATACATGAAAATAAGGCAGAGATAAATGATAGAAAAACACGGTTTGGATGAAAGTAATTTTATTGATTGATTAGCCGTAAATGAGCATTTACATCAAAGAAGCAAATCACGAAAAGAGGCAATTGCTTATACATCAAAGTTAAAAGAAAAGGTGACAATAAAAATCATGGATTTTGTCGAATCACGAATCCGCCATGCTCTTCACAACTTTAACATCCCTTAACATTGAGCTATCCGAAATGCTCGATTAGCCTAACCCTCAATCCCTCGGATTATCAAGTTTTTGTGAATAGCCGACCAAAACATGTGTCGTGCAGTTATAGTCGTTCGCCTTGAATCCCTAATTTTTGCTGGACCGCCCTTTGGTTTTCAATCCACAGGATACCCTTTTTTCCCAAGCCGCCCTTCGGGTTTCGACTTGCCGGGTGTACAATCTTTTATATTTATCCTAACTTTTGCGAACCTCTTGGTTCGTCGGGATGCCCTTATTTTGCTTAGGCCGTCAACCTAAGGTCTCTTTTATCACAGTATTTTTGACTACATCGCATTGATCGGGTGAAAATCCTCTCCGTCCATAGTTGCGAGCAACATAGCTCCTCGGAAAACTTTCTTCACAACATACGGTCCTTCATAATTTGGAGCCTACTTGCCCCGAGCGTCGGTATTGTTAGGAGGCAAAATTCTCTTCAACACCAGGTCACCAGCTTGGAAGTTCCGAGGACACACTCTCTTGTCGAAAGCCCTTTTCATACGCTTCTGGTATAGCTGTCCATGACAAATAGCTGTCAATCTCTTCTCGTCGATGAGATTCAATTGATCAAGTCTGTTTTGAACCCATTCAGCTTCATCGAGTTGCACATCTGTTAAAATCCTTAAGGAAGGGATCTCAACTTCCACGGGTAGGACTGCCTCCATACCGTATACCAAGGAGAAGGGAGTTGCCCCTGTTGACGTGCGTATTGAAGTGCGATAGCCGTGCAAGGCAAATGGTAACATCTCGTGCCAATCCTTGTAAGTGACAACCATCTTCTGTACAATCTTCTTGATATTTTTGTTTGCCGCCTCCACAGCACCATTCATTTTGGGCGGTATGGAGAAGAGTTATGATGTTTTATCTTGAAATCGTCGCACAACTCTTTCATCATTTTGTTGTTGAGATTCGAGCCGTTATCGATGATCTTCTCGGGAACCCATAGCGACAAATGATATTATGCTTGATGAAGCGATGTGACCACTTGTCTAGTGACACGAGCATAAGATCTTGCCTCGACCCATTTGGTAAAGTAGTCAATGGCAACAAGGATGAATCGATGTCCATTAGAAGCGGTGGGCTTAATTTCTCCAATCATATCAATGCCCCATTGCGAAAGGCCATGGAGAAGTCAAAACATTTAATGAAGAAGGTGGCACATGCATCTTATCGGCATAAATTTGACATTTGTAGCATGTTACGGCATGGTTGTAGCGTCATTCTCCATGGTGGACCAATAATAGCACGCTCTCAAGATCTTCTTGGCCATGGTGTGTCCACTAGAATCGTCCGAAGGAACCTTCATGAATTTCTTCTATAATCTTATTTGCTTCGTGTCTATCCACGCATCGAGCAAAGCAGTCATAGTTCCTTTTGTACAACACACCCCATTGAGGAAGAATTTGGCAGTACTTGCGGGGCCTTCTTATCAACGATGGAAGCATCATCGAGGTATTCTTTCGTCTAGAGATACCTTTTGATGTCATAGAACCAAGGTTTTCATCTTCACCTTCTACTTCATAGCGAATGGGCTCATCAACCTCATTATAGTGATAGATGGGGCATCATTCGCCCATCGACCTTAAACATGGATGACGAGTAGCCAAAGTCGCCAATTATTCTCTTCCCTTGGGATGTGATCAAAAGTGATCTCGTCGAAATAAGGGATCAACTTCAAGACATGATCTCGGTATGGGATCAAATTCGGGTGGCGGGTCTCCCAATCTCCATTGATTTGACTAATTACCAAAGCAGAATCTCCGTACACCGCTATGATCCTGATTCTCAGATCAATGGCTGCTTCAATTCCAAAAATACAAGCTTCGTACTCGGCCACATTATTGGTGCAATCGAAACAGATTCTGGCAGTGAATGGAATATGAAAACCGGTCGGAGAAGTGATAATGGCGCCAACACCATTTCCTAATGCATTTGAGGCTCCATCGAATGCCATCGTCCACCGTGAGCCAGGCTCGGGTCCCTCTTGGGGCACGGAATGTTACAATCTACGATATACATAATGTCCTCATCGAGAACTCAAACTTCATCGGTGATAGTCATCATCTAATGGTTGTTGGCGAGATAGTCCGCCACACTACCTTTGATAGCCTTGAGTAGTGTATTGGATATCATATTACATCAAGATCATTTGCCAGGGGCACCCTTCGGTGAGCCGGCTTCTCAAATATACTTTATCGGGTCCATTTTGGAGATCAAGAGAGTAGTGTGAGTTAACATATCTTTATGCGAGCCGTTTTGCTGCCCATGCGAGTGCACAACAAGTCTTTTCAACAATGAATACCTCGATTAGCATTAGTGAACTTCTTGCTCAAATAGTATATAGCGTGCTCTTTTCTTCTGTCTCATCATGTTGACGAGCACACACCCATGGAATTCTCAACACGGTCAAGTACATAATCAGCGGTCTACCCTCCACGGGGTGAGAGAATTGGAGGCTCTTGTAGGTACCTTTTTATCTTGTCGAATGCCGTCGACAATCGCCGTTCCACACAGTCGTTGGATTCTTTCTTAGCAACTTGAAAATGGGCTCACGGTGGTATTAGATGAGAAATAAACCTAGCGATGTAATTCGGTCTTCCCAGAAACCTCGCACTTCCTTTTACATCCTTGGCTCTGGCATCTCTTGTATCGCTTTTATCTTTGCGGGGTCGACCTCGATCCCTTTCTCGCTCACAATAAAGCCTAAGAGTTTCCTGATCTCACCCCAAGGTGCACTTACTCGGGTTCAACCTCGGCTGAACTTCCTCAACCTTTGAATAATTTCAACAAGTGAACGGTGTTCATCTTACATGCGGGACTTGGCAATCATATCATCAGCGTATACTTCAATCTCTTTATGCATCATATCATGAAAGAGAGTAACCATAGCTGACGTCGTTGCCGGCGTTCTTCAAACCAAAGGCATCACTTTGTAAGAAAGTTCCCCATGGTGTAATGAAAGTAGTTTTCTCCATATCATTGGGCGCCATCTTAATCTGGTTGTAGCGGAGAAACCATCCATGAAGGAGAATACTTTAGCTTGAGCGATATTATCGACCAAAATGTCGATGTCGGGAGAGGAAGTCATCCTTAGGGCTAGCTCTGTTCGGATCCTATAATCAACACACATCCTTACCTTGCCGTCTTTCTTGATGCTTGATGCGATGTTGGCAACCCATGGGGATAAGAAACAACCTTTAGGAAACACCTTCTATCATACGAACCTCTTCTTTTATTTTCTTGACATTTGGATGTGTTACTGAAAGCTTCTTTCGGTGGGCAGCCTTCTTTGAGGGCAATTCATGCATGGCGATGTCGATATCTAACCGGGCATATCTTCATAAGACCAAGCAAAGATGTCTACGTACTCATGTAGCATTTCGACAAGCTTTTGTTTAACTCCATCTTCCAATGCTGCTCCGATCTTGACCTCTTTTCGAGCATCCTCGGTTCCTAGATTGATCACTTCTAGAGCCTCTTGGTGCGGCTGGATGACCTTTTCTTCTTGCCTCAACATCCTGGCTAGTTCTTCAGGTAATTCACAGTCCTCTTCGGCTTCCTCTTCAGCTTGATAAATCGGTTCGTCGAAATCATAATGAGCCACAGCGGAATCATCGTCGACAAAATCCGGGTCCGTCGAAGGACCACATCTGCGTGGTTGGTAATTTTATTTTTATTATTGTTTTTTTAATTAAGTTTTTTTTTAATAATAAAATAAAAAGAAAAGACAAAAGGTTTGTATAAAAAGAAAGTAAAATTTGATATTGTCACCTTTAAAAGAAATAAGTGAAGAAAAAACAAAGAGAGAAAATTTGAATGCAAAAGGGCGTCCTTCATTAATGATAAACTTTGAAAGTTAAAAACATGGTGGCCCTACGGCATGATCACTCGTCTTGGGCATAACGTAGGAATTATGGCATGACATAAAAGCAGAAAATTACTCTTCAAAGCGGGTAACCACGGCAACATCTTCAGCGAACCAATTTGAAAGCTCACGTCACGGAGCGTGGGGTAGATCCACTTGTCCACGTCATAGTCGCCGTCCGCTTCACCATCATGGCATCAACATCTTCAATCTGGATTCCACCTTTGACAAACTTGGCGGGAGGAGACACCCTTTGTCAGGGGTGGGCGAGATCGTCATTCAGGAGCAAAACCCAACCCCTCTTATCCGTGCGGGTAGGAAGTTCTAGCACTCTTCCCACCCGGGATGTCCGGACTTGACAATAGCTGAGCACCTTGTAGGATGCCATGGAGACTTCACCTTTTGCAAAGGGATCTTATCGTGATCGGCCTCAAAAGCTTGGCATGGAGTTTCGTGGATCTCTCCTTCACTTCAACGTCGAAAGTTGCTCGGATGGTGACGACATAATCTTCTTCACCATAAATGGTGACCACCTTTCCATTGATTAAGAACTTGACTTTTGGTGCAAGGTGGATGTCACGACCAGCCCCCATGAATCGAGGCGTCCAAGCAAACAACGATGGGAGGATTAATATCCATGGCGAAAAAGTCGCATCAAAACACGTGGGCCTATCTTAATAGGTAGGTCCACCTGCATGCACCGACCTCTTGACCCATCGAGCGCCTTAACTATCAAATCACGGGTCTTAGCACAACCCTTCATAGTCCAACTTCAGAGGTAGACTTGGAAGAATATTGAGGATGATCCGTGTAAACCGACTGCGGAGTAGTTCTCGCTATCTCCACGAAGCGTGTGCGCTTTGTTATGCTTCCTTCCCTCGGGAGGTAAATCGAATCGATAAAAGAGACCATTACTTGCGAAATGTTGTTCACAATGCCTCCAAATTGGTTAACGAGATCTCTTGGGGAGCGAAGGATGTTCCTAACTTGCATAAGAGCATCGCGGTGAGGCTCGAGAATCCTCAACAAAGCTAGGATAGAAATCTTGGCGGGCGTCGGCGAGCTGGTCGATTATCTTGTAATCGCTCTTCTTTATATACCTCATCAATTCTTCAACATCTTTGGTCATCTCGGGGCTCGAGCAGGTTGGAATCTTTAGTCTTGACTCACCCCAATCATGACTCCTTCCCTTTTGCTTTAGCCTTGGCCAAAGCTTGAGTTTTCTCAACTAGATTGGGTGGAGAGAAGATCCGCCCACTTGGTAATCCGACTTTCTTCCGCAATGTCATGCTGCAAGCTCAAATCTTCAATCTTCTTTTCATCGGACTTTCCTCCTTGAGTCTCCAGTTCAATTTCTTGCCGTCACGGTAGTACTCGGACCCATAATTCCACGGGATGGCCTTTTCGCTAGTGTAGGGTCTTGGACCGGCAAAGTGATAATCACATGAGGTTTCTTAGTCGGCGCGGGGATTGTAGCAGGAATCCTTCTAGAAGTGGCGGGGATAGTGACCACGTCAACCTCATCTTCAACATTCGTACCAAGTTCTTTACGGACGGCGAAGAGTCCCTCGATGTCAGAATGAATCTCGTCTCTCAAATTATCACGACCTTCAATTTGGATTAAACATTGTTTACAACCATCATCACAACCGGAAATCTCCTTCAACAACAATTGCTTCTTTATCCACCACAGCGGGGTGGTGGATCATTAACATCCATTATCGGTTCAAACCTCCATCTTCGCAAATTGCATTATTTCCACCATGAGGAGGTAAAGGGTCTTTGAATGACATTAGGGGTGGGAGGAGGTCAAAGTTGATTTCCTCGTGTCAGCGGGTTCGAACCTTATATTTGAAGCGTCTGATTCTCAATAGAGTGCCCACAGGCATTGGAGTGGTAAAGGCAACGAGCATTTGCATTAAAATATTTTGGCGAGTTATCGGGTCAATCTTCAAAGTGCAACTCAATCATATTCAAACTTTGCAAATGAGCAAACACATACGCATAAGACATTGGCAAGGGATCAAACTTCTTCACGGGTCTAGGTGGTGGTTGTCTTGGAACAACATCTTGTTTTGGAACACTAGCGGGAATAGTTCTGAACAACTTAGCGGTGAATTCTCGGCGCTTCTCCTTTCCTCTTCGCTCATACAGATCGCTTGACTCGCCTTCTTTCTTTTTGGTAACCGCAAAGGCTTTTGGCGCCACCAACTGATTCTTATCGGTACCAACATCTTGGATCTTTCCTAACTTCCCTCTCAACTCTTTCTCCAAACATCACCATGTCAGCGAAAGTACTGGTCAGACTGCAAGAGGCATAGTACGGCCCATCTAGTGTGCCGGTGAACATTTCCACCATCTCTCGTTCCACCATAGGGGGTTGAACTTTAGCAGCTACCTCGCGCCACCTTTGCGCGTACTCCTTGAAAGATTCAGTCTTCTTCTGGGCCAAGTTGTGCAACTGGGTCCTCGTAGGCGCCATATCAGTGTTAAAGCCATAGTGTTGAACAAAAGCTAAAACCAACTCTCTCCAAGTTCGCACCTGGGAGCTATCAAGACCCATATACCAATCCAATGGTCCATCAGTCAAACTATCTTGGAAAAAGTGCATCAAGAGCTTCTCGTCCTTCGTATAGGCGGACATCCTCCTAAAGTAGTACCTCAAGTGAGTTTTAGGACAAGAGTTGCCCTTGTACTTCGAAAGCTCTGGGATTTTAAATTTTGGAGGAATCTTCACTCCTTGAACCAAACCCAAGTTGGACATGTCGAACCCCAAAACATCCACGATTCTCAAGGCTTGCATCGCTCTTGAGCATCTTCAACTTCCTATCACGGTCGGCTCCTCAACATTGGAAAACCAATCTTCAAAGTTATCTTCATCATGCTGAGGAATCGGAATCTGAATAGTCCTTCTGCCTGGTGGAGGCACCAACACAGGTTCTGGCCGCTGGCGACGTGTGGGGGTAGGCGGAGGAGGAACCACCGCAGCATGATCCGTTTGAAGCGACTGGTTCTGCGGCAAGATCGATAAGACCGTTGACTTCAAGCTAATTTCGGACACGGCATTCCCTTGGCGACTTCTTGATGGTGACTACGAGGCCTCCAACGAGCTCTCAACTCCTCTTGTTGCGAGCCATGTTACGAATTATCTCCATCAATTGCCCTATCACAGTATCCATTCTTGTCCCTTGGGCGGCCATGTCGACTTCCATCTTCTCCATCGGTTTCTTCAAGTTACTTCTTGTCGGGTAGCGATGAGCGATGAAACACAGTAGTCTCTAAATGCGGAGAAGAAAAACCAATGGCGATAAGATGGTGATCTCGATACCGTTATGTATGATATGCTATGGGAGTATGCATGCATGCCCATGATATGTTTTGTACATTTCATTTTAGGACTCTTTGAAGACTCGTTAGTTAACAATAAACATTAGAGAAAAAGCGGATTAAGCGCAATTCAACGAAATCTCATAGAAACTCAAAGTGTAAGTTGTGACTACAATTGTTCAAGCTCAAAATAGAGCAATAAGATTAAATCTTGGAATTTAAATCATTACATTAATAATTAGATTCAAATATTCAAATAAGATAAGTGGCTAAAAACTAGAAATCTGTCACAGCGAGGCTTCAATCTCTAGTTTCCGCCTTGAACACATTCACCACATTTGTGAGAGGAAGAGGAAATCACTCACGGCGGGAGGTATCGGGTTGCCTTGAGGTCTTCTAGGGCCGACTGAGTCTCAAGTACGTCGATAATCAAGCGGTTACACATGTCAACCATTTCCTTGTACTTCCAATAGAAATGCCCATTACATTCTTCTAGAAAGGACACTAGTTCATCCTTTTCATCAGCAGACGATTGACTTTTGGATCTCATCAATCCAACCTTGGCACTGCTCTCTAAGGCCTTCGTAAGCATCCCTATTGCTATCTCTTTCTTCCCTAATATTCGACTCTTGAATTTTTCACTAATTCAATTGCTTCCAATTCTCGAGCGATCTGAGACTTCTTCTTTTGCGTTATCTCATTCTCTAGCATTTTATTGGTTCGTGCTAGAAGCTTCTAACTTGAAATCTTTGCTTGAGGCGTGCTTTCAATGCTATCTTTTCTTCAACCCTTTCCTTCATCTAGATAAGCTGGCCCTTTTTGGCGAGTCTTGATTGTCGTGGAGGTCCCTTGCCCCACTTGCGGCCTCCTCAAGTTTTGAACATCTCATGGGGCTCTTCATCCTTTTCATTACGTATTCTTCTCCCTCTAATTCTTCTTTTACCTCCTTGAGGTTGGCTTCTAAATTTTACGCTCGAGAAAAATGCGAGAATTAGAGCTTTGTAGCTCAATCTTTCCTCCTCCATCTTTCGATAATTTCACGAAGCCTCATATTCTCCTCTATTGGCACATGAGTGATTCTGGTTCGGGATGATCAAAGGTACCTCTACAAAGTAAAGCGACTTGATTTCTTGGACTCTCTCTATCACCCATTGGCGATAAGACCTTCCATCAATTCCGCCCCTTTTGATTAACTCTCGGCTTTCCCTATGGATTTGACCCCAAGCTCTTCGGATCTTCAATACTTCGTTGCGGTCCTTTTTACCAAGTTCGTGCACAATGAAGCTTTCCAAGTGCTCAAGCCTTGGTTCGTTTTCCATCGGATACCCCAATTGTCTCGTTGCAAGTCTTGGGTTATAATTGATGCAACCCATAGACCCAATCAGAGGAACATTAGAATATCCGCCACAGTGAGTGATAACATCGGCGAATCTGACACAGAGAATGCCACATCACACCATCGGTATTAGTGAAGCCAACTTTTGAGACCAAGATAAGTTTCTCGGGATCTTCTCCACGGTCCACTCGAGGAATATGAGAAGTCAACCATAAATACTGTGGAGAACAACACAGAACCACCCTCGCTTCTTGGATGTCTCTCATGGAGATGGTAAAGAACATCGATAGCGGTCACGAGCAGGGGTTCTTCGACATGAATATACCAATAGTAGGCGGGCTCAAGTAACCAATTTCATTAGTTGGAAACAAAACCACCCAAAGATGAGCAAAGCAAGTATGGAGTGAAAGTCGTGATCGTCTTGAACATTCAAACTTAACAACTTATCTTCAAGTTTTGCCTAAGAATACCTTTATACGTAATCCAAGGTGCCACCTCCCTTACGGGAAGAAACAAAGCGGACTACCTTAGCCTTATCGAGGTCTTCCCTATGTTGAGGAAAGGAAGGCCAATTAAGGATTCTCTCGAACTCTTCAATTGTAGGAACAAGTGAAAGTCTTGGAATGTGAAGCATCGAGAGGAGGATCATAGTACTTTGCTAGAGCAATCAAAGCTTCCATGTCCACATTGGTAGTCAAAAGATCTAGGATGTTCCCAAACCTCTTCCCAAAATAAGCTCTCTTGTGGTGGAATTCTTTCACTTTGAGTTATCGACTTCCCACTTGAGTTCTTTGAATTTGAGACATGGAGCGATCTTCACAGTTGAATTCATTCTTCCTTTACGCTTCTTGCACCAACAAAATCTATAAGGTTCCCAGAAAATAAAAGTTATATGCTAAATGGTTTTGTGCAAATGTATGCAATGCATGTTGCAAATTAAGTAGAAGCGGTTCATAGGATCGGTAGGTCATGGTTTGACGTCTACCAACAATTCCCGGGTAAGGCTAATCTTATGTTTTTGGCTAAATGTTTCTTGGGGTCTCGGATCCTTTTACAAACACTATCATCGCGAGAGGCCTCGTGGCGATAATATTTGTAAAGTATACCCCAAGCGGCTCTTAACAGGATGCTCTAAATCCAACATTTGAGCGTTTGGTCTCGGTTAGGACAACATGAACAAAACTTAGAGTTATAGGTCATTTGTCCAAAGATTGATGTCTGCTTCTTGGCAGACCGACCTCCTTAAAACAACCAACTCTAAGCGGAGTCTTGGCCGGGCCAACAAGACAATGGAGTCAAGTGGACCTAGGCTCACATGACCCCTCTATTCCTAAAGGTGACCTAGAAGCACAGGTAGTGGGCTTATCTATGTAACAATGCCCATGAATTCCCATCACAATAATATATCAATAGATTAATATATATAAAGCATAGAGAAAATAAGCAAATAATCAATAGATAAGCATAAAGAAGAAAGCGATAAACAAACACACAAACATCGAAGAACTAAACTAGGGTTGACTCGCTTAGTCAAAAAAGTTTTGAAATTGTCCCGATTGAAGTCGCCAAGCTGTGCAACTCGATTTTCAAAAATCATTTAAAATGAATTTTCAAAAACAATGAAATCGCCACCTAATTTTATTCGTTCTAAAAGAGCGGAAATATAGATAAAACCCACAACGTCGGATAAGGCGGTCTACAAAACCAAAAAGCATAGATTAAAGTCGGTTACATGAGAGGTATTAGCACCTCTTACGTCCATCGTACTCGATGGGACCCATTTAGTTCAAAATGTGTTTGTGCGTGTGTAATCGCTAATTTCTAAGTTATGAATAAGAAAGAAGAAAGCAGGTTTGTTTGTTATTATTTTGAGTTTGACACGGTTTCGAAACCGCGTGCCTACGTATTCCCTCGTGCAATGGGAAAGTCAAAACTCCGTAGTTCTTGTTGAAAATGTCTTGGATTGTTTGTGTTGATTTTAGAAGAAAATGTTTTGATTTTTGATAATCGCATATAGCGAAAAAGATTTGAATGAGTTGAATTGATTTTAATTGTAGATGACAAGTATCAAAGCGTCGGGATATCCTCTAACGATTCGATACTCGAGATTGGTGATTGAGGTCAACCGATCTTCTCTCATCAAAATCTTTATTATGAAAGGGTGAGGTGAAACAAAGTTCACTTTTATTAAGTGTTATGGAATAAAGTATTTAAGTCATTGGGTTACCCTCTAATGGCCCAAATACTTTACATTTTAATTAAATCGTCGGGCGAACCTCTAACAATTTAATTAAATTCCATATCACTATGTTTTTTTTTTTGGAAAAAATTGATTTAGAAAACAAATTCAATTAATTAATTTAATTTGAAAGTGTTTTAAATGTTCAAGTGTATGGAATAAAGTATTAGTCGTTGGGTTTCCCTCTAACGGCCCAAATACTTTAAATTTTAATTAAATCGTTGGGCGAACCTCTAACAATTTAATTAAATACCATAACACTATTTTGAAAATTGCGGCGTTGGACGTAGAGAAATGATATTTCGGGTTATGATTAACCAAGTATATGGACTTGATTAACCTCGTGAGGATAGGTGCTCCTATCTGACCATGAGACCACGATGCATGGTGATTGGTATATGGACCAATTATTTTTGGGTTATGATTAATCAAGGCAGGGCCTAATTAACCTCGTGAGGATGGCCATGCCCATCCCCACCATGAGACCCTTAGAATTTGGTGTGGGTAACCAAAAATGAGAGGCGGGCGTTGTTGATTTTATATTAATTTGAGAGTGAGTGTCGATCGTGGAATAAACATGCAAGCGTACAATGTAATAGCGAAAAATAAAAGAAAATAAATTAACACACAATACAAATCGAATTTAAATAATTATTAGTATAGATATTCTTTTACTTGATGAAAAATCAATTAACAATTTAATTGGTAATTCAACAAATAAAAAACTACCATATGCCAAAATATTATTTAATACATCATTATATATAAAACTTGCATAATAATTGAATTTAAAGAAAAAGTTTAGGAATGGGCTGTTTGAAGCTTTAAAGCTGGAGGTGTGAGTAGCAATCGAGCCCAGCCCAAAACAAAGCTGGGATCTTGTGAGTGCCTCCATGGATCATACTATGTGCGCCATTACGGATCGTTGGATCGGACTTCAGAGATCTAATGGCTTGATGCGGGAAGGTGCAAGGCGGTACAATGGGTGTACCTACACGATTTTGAATAAACCATACGAGGCGGTGACAAATGTCACGCTGGACTAACCAACAAGGCTTACCTTAACTATTCCATTAAATCATGTATTAACCTTATGTTTTTGAATAATAATAATAAACTAAATATAACCCTTTTTAAAAAAACTTAAACTTAAATTATATTCTTGATCATTACTTCTAAATGATCACAAAACTAATCATATAAACTTAAACTAATTAACCCAAATAAAAGCGTGTTATCCTATTAACTAAAACTAAAAAAAAGGAAAATATAATCCTAATCCTAAAACAAATGAAAGCGAAATTGAGAGAGAGTCGGAACCCTCATCCGTGTTCTATCATCCGCCTCTCTCGTCCTCTTAAATGCATCGCGATTCGAAGGCTCTCTCTCTCTCGCGATCTCTCATCGCCGTTCTTTCATGATTCTCTCATCTCTCGGTTGGTTCTCACCGCGATTTCTCACTGGGTTCATCTCCGCCGCTCATCACCGCCGCTCGCGATCTCTCTGTTCTCTCACCCGATCTGTTTACTCTGTTACCTCGATCTCATGTTATGTTTTTGCGCTTTAATGGGTGTTTTGTTTCTGATTAGGAGCGGAGAGGGTGAAACCTAACTCTATTTGTGATGCGGATGCAATCTTTGAAAAAGTAGAGTTAGTGAGGAAAGGAGGACGGGCCTTGACCCAACCGGTGAGATCTATCCGTTTACCTTACACTTTGCCTTTTCCTCGTCTTCTTTTACGAAGGATTTTATTTGAAAATGATGATGGATCTGTAGATAGGTATTGTTACGTGTTTGGTTTTGATGAATGTGTTACGGGTTTTGCTTGTTAGTATCTTTGTTAGGGTTACGATTGGGGAATTTGGCTAGGGTTTCTTGCTTGTGAGCAGTTGCCTGTGTTCTTACTTTGAATGTTTTTATATCCTCGAAATAGGGTTTCTTGAACCTTGTTGTTCGATTTTTGACAAACAAGGCCTTCGAAATACTTGTTGGGCTTGCACCATTTTGTATTAGGTGATGATTTTGATCGTTTTTGTTTGATCTTTGTATTTTACGATATGTTGGTCTTTGGTGTATTGTTTATGGTAAAATTTGCCTTTTCGGTGCCTACCCTTGCTGTATAAAATTCTTGTCTTCATGCCCAAGCTTTTTCTGTTTGCTTTTCCTCATCTTCTTTCCACCTCCTATTGTGAACCAAGGGCTAACACTCTTGAGGATTTGCAATAGCGAGTTTATGGCCGATGATTCGCTATGAGGCCTCGGTTTTGATCGAAACCACCACACAACTGATTAGGAAGAAAATCCTAATGATGAGATATAATTTGTCTTGTAATGTTATCATTGTTGTCCGTTATTTGCTAATCATTTTTGCTTTGTTTCATGAACATGAGCAATGGTGCAAGCTTGGGGAATAGCAAAGGAATGCTTTGGACAAGAAGGCGGGTTTGAAGATGGAGCAAGGATGTAGAAAGGAAAGCAACAAAGAACAATAGGATAGAAGAAGAAATTTGCTTGTATTTTTATATTTGTATTCTTGAAGAATTTGTATCAAAATTTGAACCTTGTAATCAACACGAATATCCCAATTGACATTGTAACTTTGATGATTCATGTAGAAATTGTACAAACCACAGTTAAACAAATGTTGAATTTGGAAGTTTGATTTCACTTGTGAGCAGGCATTCTTGAGTGTCCTTTTGTATTCGAACAATATTTTTGAAACTTTGAATGACAAAGAGTTGAATATTGAGCGAAACTTGTTTGGCCTTTGGTTAGAACTTGCATTCGAAAATTGATAAGTTATAAAACCACGTACTCATTCTTGTACTCTTGTAAAACCTTAGAGTAATTCCACGCTCTTGAAAATTTATGAACACAAGATTCGGTAGTTATGCATCGACATGAGTTTTAGCTCCAAATCCTTGAATACTACTAATGTGGCCTTCAATGTTGTAGCACTTGGTGTATGAAAATTGAGAATTCACGACGAATAAAACATTCCAAAAAATGTCACGAACCAAAATTACTTTGGTTAAAACCAAACTAAGTCGAAATGTTGACTTAAGATATGCGCCTAGATCCAAATCAATCCACCATTCCCATCCGTATTCATGAATCAAGCGTAGTAACGTGATTGTTGCACTTTAGATTCTTGAGAAAAATTGCCATGTATGATCTTGATTCATGTTCTAAGAAAAGAATGAGGGCTTAAGAGAACTATGAGTGGAATTTGAATATGTATTCAATTTTCTAAATCCTCCTTGAACTCAATAATGCACATTATAAAAGCTTTGAACTTGTGATAAAAAAACTCGAAATCAAGTTATCTCGTAATTACATTAATCCCATTTGAATTTCCGCCACAAAGTTTCCATTTTATCCATTCTCGTAGGAATTCGAGACCTTGTTGCTACTTGAGACAAAAATTGAAACTCTAAGTTTCAAATAAAACTCTTGATCAAAAACCTTAGTCAACTTGATGATTTCATGATTCTTTTAAGAATTGAGCAATAGATTCCACTTGAAATTAATGGAATTATCACCGCGTTTCCAAATTGAACCATTCAGTAGTGGAGTAAGATTCGGAACCAAACGAATTCCAAAAGGAAGCTTCTAGTTTTTTTTCAAAAAATGCCTTGAGTCTTGTGAGCGATGAACGCGACAGGAAAAAATCTCAACATGCGGCAGTTTGACGTTCGTAAATCTTGTAAACAAGTCCTCTGGATGAATATCTTCACATACACCCACTATTGCCGAGAGCAAACAAAGCTGGCGAGCAGGCCAAACGTACTAGAACTTGTATTGTTGATCAATAAATGGATAATCATAATCCAACCTTCTACATCTTGAACAATGAACTTGAAACCACAACAAAACCCAAATTCGTGGTGAATTGATCTCCTGAATCGGGAGGTAATGACATTCAAAATAACCGACTTAGTAGCTCCATCAAACGGACCATTCAATTCAACAATCGAACACCAAGCCCAAAACCGATAGATATGAGCGGATAAGATTTAATTTTAAACCTCGTGGTTCTCAATATCCTAGATTGGTTGAAAGCAACACAACTTTTACATTCAGAGAATCTTTGGGAATCAACTCCAATCCGTAACCATAGACCCGATGATATGAATGCATGTGAGTGTTATGATAAATCGAAGCCTAAACGAGATAAAGCCGAGATAGGAGGGCAAATTTTGGGGTGCAACACATAGCGATAAGTGGCGCCTCGTTCTTGATCAAGCAGCATAACCTTGTAGCAGAAAGTACCTCACGTGTAACAAAGTAGTCTTCTCCATGTCTTGGGAGCCATTTTGATCGATTGTAGGAGAAACCATCCATGAAGGAAAACCTTGTCTTTGGCGGTGTTGTCTACGAACATTGATATGAGGAGTGGAAAATCGTCTTTCGGACTTGCTTTGTTCGGATCTACGTAATCCACACATTCGTACCTTGCCATCCTTCTTAGGTCGGGTACCACATTGCAACCTTTGGGGATAAGAGGTGACTAAGAAACCGGCGTTGAGCATAACCGGCTTTGATTTTCTCGACATCTCGGGGCGTCGGCAGACCTACCTTCAGGGAGAAAACCTTCTTTTTCGGCAATCGGTGCACCACAATATCAATGTCTAAACTGGCATGTCTTCGTATGACCAAGCAAAAACCTCAATGTAGTCTCGTAGCATCGAACCAACCTTTTTAACATTGTTCTCAAGATCCGCTCCTATCTTGATCTCTTTTACATCTTCGTCGGTGCCCAATTCACAACCTCGACTTGCTCTTGATGCGGTGTATAACTCGCTCTTCTTCTTGTGATCGGCAAGTTCTCACGGCACTTCACAATCTTCCTCACTTTCGTCTTGACTTGTAGATCGGATTATGAAGTCATATTTAGCAATAGCATATTTGTTATTAAGATTCGGAGTGATTACGCGATGTATCACGTGGGTGTGTGTAAGAACACATAGCTTTTGAAAGGGTGATAAAGTAAAGAAAGAAAACAAACAATTGAATGCAAAAGTCCAACGAATTTATTGAATGAAAGCAGCAACGAGATAATAACCCTCATAAGCGAGCCATGATGCCCGGCAAGGCACTAGGCTTTCAAAGTTTATTGTTCAAACATAAAGAAATCGAAAAGCAAAACAAAACAAGAGCAATTACTCCTAACTAAAGGAGATTGGTATGGCGTCTTGACCTTCCAATTCTTGAGCCCTTTGCAGGTTGGGAAGATCCACTTGCGATGTCGAAGTCGTTGTCGTCGTCTTCTATAGCATGGATTCCACTCGGCGATGCGGAAAGGAAGTTGGCGACACGTTCGCGTATCATCTTGACCCTTGATGGTGAAGCCTAAACCGGTCTTGTCAAATTTGAAAGGGAGATCGGGGAGACCCCAAATAGAACTACCTTCTTGACTTGAGCATCTTTCGTGAGACCATCCTAAGCGGAACTTGTGTAACCGGGAGTGTGGAGAGTCAACGAGACATGACTCGGGATTGTTTCAAAAGCTTGCGAGGTCTCGAAGAATTCACCTTCCATCTCGAGATATCGGAATAGTAGATGGTGACCAAATATTCTTCTTAGCCACATCTGTAACAATCTTCCCTTTCACCGGGTATTTGACCGATGCGGTGAAGTACGCCCATGTATCCAAGGGCGTCAAGTAGGCAAGAGTAAGCGGGACGGATGTCCATGACAAAGAAAGTGGAGTCAAAAGTGCGGGAACCGACCTTAGAGCAGAATGAGCTCTCAATCTTGTTAGCTTAGAACCATCAAAAGCTCTCACAATAATGTCACTGGGTCTCAGAACCAACCCTTCGACATCAAGCCGATCAAAAGAAGTCTTTGGTAGGATATTCAGAGCAGAACCGGTGTCGACCAAAACATGAGACAATGTAACGCCCTTGCATTCCACGAGATGTGCAAGGCCTTGTTGTGTTCTTTCGGAAGGAGTCAAATCGACATCGAGAAGCCTAGGCCGTTGTCGGCGCCAGGCTAGCAATACAAACTGGTCGGTGGTAGTGTCTTGCGGCACATGAGCATTCTTGAGAAATTTCACCAAGGCGTTAGCATGAGCCTCGAGCACAAGAGCGAGCAAGCATGGAGATTTTGGATGGAGTCATCCCAACTGTTCCACAACATTGTAGTCACTCTTTTGATAATCTTGAATTTCCTCCATTTGATAACTTCCTTTGGCACTTGGTTGAGCGGGATGAGTCCTTTGGTTCTTTCCCTCTAGCTTGGGAATGGATTGAATAGTGGAATCTGTTGGTCATGATGTCTTTTGGAGGAGAGATATCGGAGAGAATACCCTTGGTTCAGTCTTACTTGATCCGTGATGTTGTCAATGTCAGGAATGGTAGCTTCAACTGTAAGATCTTCAATGGTCAGAGGGTCTTGCTTGACACCATGATAGTAAACATCAGCTCCATAACTCCAAGGGATAGCTTTGTCAGAGGAATACGGGCCTTGGAAAGTGATGATGAGAGGTGCCACTCTAGGCACGAATCAGGAGGAAATCCTTATTGTGTTAACATCAGCATAATCTTCTGGGAAATCGTCACCCCATCCGGTTGCTTTAACATCTTCAATAGGAATCTTGTAACTCTCAAGAATAGTGTACTTCACCATGTAATCATACTTTCCACTTGGCTGCCCCAAGGTATCCCATCGATAGTCTTTTTTCATTCGCATTATCAATCTTCAACTTAGACATTTCTTCACACGACTTACGCATAGGTGGTTTTAGAAATAGTATCTCACGGTTATCCATCATGCCTTGAACACGTCTTCTCAACCAAGCACAACCATCGGTAGCGGATGAGCACCAGCAACAGTTCTCGGGCATCTTGGGTTGACACCTGCAAATTCTTCTTAATCATCGGAGGAATGGTCAAGTCATCTATGTTGAAAACATAAGTATCGTCCTGTGACATTGGAACCCTTGTCATGGTTAGGTATAGGCGCGTTGATCACATTCGGTCTCAGCGGGAGGATCAAACTCAATCGCTTAGCTTCAATCATATCTTGAATCTTGTTCTTGAGCCCAACAATCATCGATTACTATGTCACAGGCTATTGGAATGGTAAGCACACTTAGCATTAGGATTGTATCTCGGAGAGGAAGTGTTGACAATCGAGGAGGATCCTCAAGGCAATCGACTCCGCTTTCAACATGTGTTGCAAGGCTTGCGACAAAGGCATGTTGATCTTAAAACTATCTTTGTGGCGTTAGTTCGCGTTGTCTCGTGAGGTTGTCTTGATGTAGGATTGGAATCTGGCCCCGATTGAGCACGGTCGGTCTTGGCTCGGCTTTTCGACCATACACATTAGCTTCTTTCTTACCACCAAAGACCTCTTGCGACATTTGAAGATGTCTCTACAGATCTTTCCACTCTTGATACCGACTTCAATCGCTCACTGTCAATATCATCCGGTGAACCGGTGAAGAGTTTCAATCGGATGATTGAAGAATGGGCTGTTAGTGTCCCCATGAACATATCAACCAACTCCCTATTGGACAAGGGTGGTTGAACTCTTGCGCTAGATCTCTCCATTTACGAGCATACTCTTTGAACTTCTCGTCACGACCCATAGACATGCTTTGTAGTTGCATGCGAGTGGGTGTCAATTCACATTGTACTCATCATGCGTAGAAAGCATCGGCCAAGTCACTCCAGTCGGATACGGTCATTCTCTAGTGATAGTACCACTCTAGAGTTCGGACAAACTCTCTTGAAAATAGTGCATCCTGACTTTACATCCTCGGTGTGGGGATTGATCTTGGACATAGGATTTCAAATGCGACTTAGGGCAAGACATGCCATCATACTTGGCAAAAGTAGGAACTTTGAACTTGGGAGGAATCACAACACGAGGACAAGACTTAGATCATCAAAATTCAGCCGGACATCTTGAGTTTTCCACATTGAGACGATCTTCAAGTTGCTTGTACTTGTCATCATCATCGAGTATTGGCCATCATCATAGTTCTTCTCAAGCTCGGTGTTGCCTTCACCATTACCCTTGTTACTTTGTTCGGTCTTGACACTTCCTTGAGAGCTCTATCAAGTGACCCTCTTAGGACCACCTTTGGCGTCGCCCATGTTGAGAAGACCAACAACCTTCTTCTTCTGTTGATGAGCTTCTTGGATCTTCTTGGCCTTGGACCAAGTGGTAAACATCTCTGGCCAGCATTACGAGCTTGAAGATCTTTGTGGTTGTTCAAGAGCCATTTACGCTAAAATAAATAGCGAGCAAATGAGAAAACCAATCTCAATGTACATGATGCAATGTTATGCTATGATATGCAATGTTTATGCGAATGCAATGCAATGTTTTCAAGGACCTAAGAGATTTAAATTTATTAAACAAGCAATGAACAAACATTTATTAGTACTCTTTTCATTATTCTTTTTCTTTTTAAGTACAAGAGATAGTTCAAAACAATAAAGGAAAACAAATAAATCCTAAATCTCTAAGTCTCCCATGGGCGCTTCCTCTTGGTGCCGAGGTAGGCGTTGATGCTTCGCTCCTCGCGAAGTAGCTTTGTCAACTCTAGCACTTTCTTCTCGCTTGCATAGCACTGAGCTTCAAATGTATCCCTCTCTTCTTTGAGCTGAATCCAGGATCTCTTCAAGTCTTTTTAAAATCAGTAGGCATGTCAGGATGGAGAACAGTATAGGGTTCGTCACTTATAGCAACAGGTTCCATAATTCTTGGTAGAGCAGTGAATGGCATCATGAGGTTTTGAGCTCGAGCTCGCACCCATTTGAGGTAAGGTTCCCAAGGAATGGAGTTCTGGTGCCCCAAAGTCTTGGTATCAGTCTTCTTTACCATGCCCCAAGCGTGTACGAACCTTCATCGGTAATTCTGGAGATCATGATTGTAATCGAACACAATATCTTGGAGAAGCATATCATGTGGACCATCTTTTCGAGCAAAACCAAACTGACGTAGAGCTAGAGAAGGGTTGTAAGTAATACCTCCCCTTATACCAAGTAGTGGTACATTAAGGAATTCTCCACAGCGCTCGATGAAAGTGAAATCCTTTTGAGAGAAAAGACTCCAACGGATATCGGAATGAGAGAGTGACATTAGTCTTTGAGACCATCTCAACCTTTGTCCATTCTTCAAAACTGATGGAGGAAGGTGCAAAATAAACCACCTGGAAAGTAGCGGTATGCAACACATGAGAGTTCCTTGTCTCTTAGTAGTGCAGTGTGGAGAGAATGTAGGATATCTCCAAGTAAAGTAGGCACGATTGCGGGTAGAAACAACTTGATGGCGTTGACATCTATGAATTGATCCGAGTTAGGGAATAGAACCAAACCATAGATTAGCAAGGCCACAATGTCTTCGAATGCATGGAAACTCATAACTTTGAGGAATTCTCGGGCTTTCTTAATTAGGAACTTGGAAAGTAAACCCTTAACTCCACTTCTGGTTTCCCAATTAGCTTCGATGTCTGAGCGCTTAAGGTGTAAAGCGGATGCGATGTCTTCATACTTAGGAACCTTTTCCAAACCGGTGAATGGCATTTGGTCAAGAATAGGTATCCCAAGTAGCTTAGAGAACTCTTCCAAGGTAGGAACTAACTGATAATCTGGGAATGTAAAGCAATGGTGTTTCGGATCGAAGAACTGAAATAGGACATGCATCATATCTTCTTCAAAACCGGAGATAACCAAATCAAGTAGATAACCATGTCTTTTGATAAAATGAGCATGATCGGGAATTTCTGAAACCAAATCTTTGAGTTGAGAAGGTATACCCATGAAGTTGATTCGGATAGTCTTTCTAAAAGCCATAATTCTCTCCTACAAAACAGAGCAAAGATAAATCCCTAGGTCCTTAAAATAGTTAGAAATGATATGCAATGCGAATGATGTCATGATGTCATGTTTAGCACACACAAACAATTCACACAATGAGCCTAGTTTTAAGGCTTGAATGAGGTATAGGTGATTACCCTACCAAAAGTTTGAGTTGGTTCATCCTGTCCTATAATAGTAACCGGGTTCTAGGAATCTCACATCATTGATCTTTCTCGTAGGCGCTTATTTCAATACGGCTACCAAGTGGTCGACGAAAATGTCCCAAAAGTCGATCTCAATGGCGTAGCATCGGTATCAACCAACTTTAGTGCACCAAAGCCGCCATCTCACTACCTTCTAATGGCCAAGATGGGTCAATTAAGGTTCTAAAAGTTTAGTTAGCGCTTGATGACACGAAAGCCAAATACTATCTTCAACTTGGGAATGAAGAGTATCGGGACAACCAAAGTGTCACGCTAACGTAGCCATCATGTTGGCCGTTTAGTTATACGTCTAGCGGTCGCGATGATTTATTGCTACTTACCTAAAAGGAAACCCGAATCCGGGTGTAGGATCCCCCACAAATATAATACCCAAGCAACCCTTAAAGATAAAGCATACAAGTCAAACAAAAAGCAATAAAGGTTATCTAGAAATCCCTAAGGCAATTCTCTCTTTTAGGATTTCTCCCAGTAGTCGCCGATTACGTAACACGGTGAACTGACTTTGTGGATTTTTGTATCGCAAATGTGCGGATAGCAAGAGTCTCCACCGACTTTTATTTTTATCCAATTAAGGGAAGGTAAAAGTACAAAAAAAGACCTTCGTTAGATTCTGAGTTCGGGAGAATGGTTATGAAAAGGGAAGGTATTAGCACCCCTTTCCATCCGCAGTTATCTCGGGCTCTTAGTTGCTCTAGATCACCTTTTAAAATTGCTTTCTGTGTGTTTGACAAAAATATTTTGAAAAAGGCATTTCGCTTTGACTTTGTAATGACTCATGTAGGAGTGTATACAAAGTGTTCGGAAATGCTTCGTTTTGAAAAGAGTTTGAACTTTGAAAAAGAGTGTGGTGTGAAAAGCATTTGGTTTTAGAGCAAGCAACTAAAAGACTTATTACTCACTCAGAATTGGTCGTTTTCGTACTTCCACGTTCCTTTAGAATAGCGCTAGCCATACCATTAGTTAGTAGGTAGCTCCATTCGTTGGATGTAAGCGGGACATTCGAAGGGACATCGGATGGTCATAGAAGGCAACTTGTAGGAAGTATCCTAGCACATTCGAAGGGACTATCATCATTTTCGTGGCGACAATCGAGGTCAAGATCATGTATTCGGGCGACATCGTGGGTCTTATGATCTTTGTATCGAAGGGACTATGATGATTTGTTTGGAAGGCAACGGTGCTAGAATACCTCTACGTTCGAGGACATGACCATTTTGAATTCGTAAAGGCGAGAGAGAATTACCCTAAGGGGTGCGTGTGTGAAAGAAGTGTGTTGATTTCAAGTATTTTATCTTGCAAATTAGTGGGCTATGTTCGTTATTATCTTGCCATACACGCCTAGTTACTAGCAATTTATAGAGTGCGGAAATTAAAATGCGGAATGTAAAGGTGCGGAAAGGTAAATGTCCTACGCTATTACATGGCTTTGGGGCAGATACATAATTTAAAATGCGGAAAATAAAGATCCTAATTTAAACTATTACATCCCATAAACAGTTACATTATTGGAAAATGAAATGATAAAGAAAGAATCGTCTGAATCGGATCAACCTGTAAAGGAATGAGAAATCGGAAAATACGATATGAATCGAACAAGAGAAAAAATGTTAGAAAAATGCAAATTTTTATATGAGAAAATTATTACATGCTGGAAATAATATAAATATGCTAAAATAATTTTTTGGGATTTTTTGGATGCAATTTAATAATTAAAAACTAATTAAATATGATTTAAATGCAAAATTGTGGATAAAAATAAATATGCATGCAAAATTGTATTTTTTAATTTTATAAATTAAATAAAGGTTTTCTGAAAATAATGTAAAAAGAAAAAATAATTTTTGATGATTTTTAAATGCAGAAATAAAATTGTGAAGTTAATTAAAATAATGCAAAATATTAAAAAATTAGAAAATATGAAAAGAAATTGAGTTTGTGAAAAAAAAAGGTCTTGGCGGGGATCGAATGAGTCCCTTGAGAGCATCCCACAGTATGTGCCTTTACCACTCGCCATGTGTGCAGCGTGTTATGGAATGAAAACGTGAAGTGATGAGCAACACGCGTCGCCGTTTGGGAGAAGTCAAGGCCCAGTCAGCTGGTGGGGTCCTCGTTGAATGAGAGAGCGAATCAGAAGGCTCCATTGTGCCACGCTTGCCTCGTGCGGTCAACAAGTCGCCGGCGGGCCCTAGCTCGTCGTCTTCTCCGCGACGTTAAACTTCAAACACGAAATAAGGAAAATCAAAGCAAAAGAAAGACCTATCCCCCCTAATTCGACCCTCTTGAGTTTGATGGTGCCCTTAGTTTCGATTGAAAACGGCTACATCGTGAGTTTCGAAAGAAAGAACAAAAACTGCCTTAGCCATGGCATGTTCTGATTCTGGCGTTAAACCTCCCATGTAATATGTCAAGCATGTTCTAATGGATGCCCTGATCTCAAACAAACACACCAAAACAGTTAAAGATGCATGGATTTTAAAATTCGAAATTGTGAAAAATGCAAACCGGTGAGAGTTCAAGCATGCGATCTGGGCAGTTCTGGGCACGAGTAATGGTTGCTTTTGATTGCTGGGAACCTCTGGGAGATGTTTGGATGGCTGGCACACCTTGAATCTTGCTAGAAATTGAAATTCGAATTTCTCACAATTCTTGAAAAAATTTGCAAGAATAAGGGTTTGGCTTGAGCTAGGGTTTTTCCCTTGTGGCTGGCTATGATGCTTGGTATTTATAGAGAAAATTTGGATGGCAAGGGGAGTGAAAAAAGATTTGATTTGGAGCATTCAATTTTTTCAAATAAAAATCAATTTTCTTGAAGGAAATTTGATTTCCTCTTCAATGCTTGATCATGCACGAATTTGGTAAGGATATTGGGCTATCTTGGACTTCAGGAAGATATAAATCCATTCCTTTTGAAAAAATACTTAATTTTCATATTTTATATAATTTATTTTTGAATTAAATGTTATAAAATTCAAAGATAAATCATAAAAATAGAAAATCACCATGGCCAAGCATTTATGGGTCAAGAATAATGTCATGAACAAGTTTGGATCAAAAGATTTTAGGCCCATTTGGAAAATTTTGCATTTTGACTAAAATGTCCTTTTGTGCAATGTCCCAAATTGCCCAACTTGAATAGTGTATCTTGCTCAATTTTCACATTTTGAGTGTTCTTGGACTTTTCGGAAGCTCAAAGAGTCCTCTAACCAACCTTTTGGTCTCATCTCAATTGGAGTTTCCATGCTCAATATATCTTCAAAACAAAAGTTGACTTTTGTTGACTTTGAAAATGACATAATGTTTTGAGCCATACCTCTCAAATGAAGCATTTTTGGACATTCTTGTGAGACATGAAGTTGTAGAAATTGAATTTCCTTCAAAACAAGAGGTGATGGAAAAATTTAGAAAGTATGAGAAAGTTATGATCATCAAAGTTCGATTGACTTTTCACTAGAAACCCTAATTTAGAAAGTTTGACTTTTGAAAAAATCTTGAGTTTTCTTGATGAATCATGATCAAACCTTGATCAAATTATGAATGTAACTTCAAAATGAGGATGTTGACCAAAAATTATGAAGTTTGACTGTATGTTGACCATAGTTGACTTTTGTCAATACAAGATTTTCAACCATTTGAGCAATTGTCTGAGGAAACTTGACTTGTGAAGCTTGAAACTTGGCATGGAGAATCTTCGAAGCATATGAGGAGGCATGAAGACCATTGGAGATGTTGGAAGCCCATCTTGGCCTGAGAGATACCAAACCCTAGTTTGGGTTGATTGTCTAGGAGAGAGTTTGTCTGATTAACTCTTGAGGAATCCTTGAGTATAGATGTATGAAATATCTTGAGAAGATGGAGGGCAAATTTTGGGGTATGGCACCTGTATCGGCCGGTTCGAAACTAACAGTTCAAGAAACCCTAAACATGGCAAAACGCGATTTGGACGTTCAAGCTTTTGAACGATGGCCCAGATATTATAAATCCGAATTCAAGAAAAGTATGAATATGTATGTTCATGTATGGCTCGATTCAAGCATGTTTAACCATGGTTTTTAATGTGTACTTACTCAAACTTACCTCAGGAACACAATGGGATGCTTGAGAGTGGCTGGAAGTGGCTGAAAAATCAAACTCGAATTTGCCAACTTTGTGAAATTTTTTGGAATTTTAGGGTTGCTTCAAGAGGCTAGGGTTTCGTCCCTTGGTCTTGTGAATGCAATAGGTATTTATAGAGTGAAAGATTGAAGCAAAAAGAATGAAAAAAGATACACTCTTCAATGCAAAAATGTTTTCTCTTTTAATTCAAATCAAATCTTTTCAAAATTTGATTTTTCCTTCCTTGCATGAGCTAGCACGAATTTGGCAAGTTGTGTGGGCTTCCTTGGTCCTCAAGCTTGATAAAAAACCAACCCAACTTAAATTATACCTTATTTTCATATTTTATTTAATTTAAATTTGAATTAAATGCTTTTAAATTCGAAAATAAATCAAAAAAATAGAAAGAGGTCGTGGCAAGGAATCAAGAGGTCACAAATAATATTATGATCAAGTTTGGATCATAAACTTATAGGCCCATTTGGAAAAAATTGGATTTTGTCAGATATCTCTCTTTGTGCAATTCTTCAAAAATGCCCAACTTGTGCAAGGTGTATTTTGCTCAATTTTCAACATTTTTGAGTGTTCTTGGACTTTTTAGAAAGCTCTAGATGTCCTTTAAACAACCTCTTTGGTTTCATCACAATTGGAGTTTCCATGCTCAATAACACTTCATTACAAAAAGTTGACTTTTTGTTGACTTTGAAAAGGACCTGTAATGTTTTGATCCATATCTTCAAAATGAAGCATTTTCTGACCATGCTTGTGAGACATGAAGTTATAGAGAATTGAATTCTATTCAAAATGATATGTGGTGGAAAACTTTCTGATAAAGTATGAGAAAGTTATGCTCAGTCAAAGTTCAGTTGACTTTTCTCTAGAAAACGCTAATTTGGAAAGTTTGACTTTTGATCAAATCTTGAGTTTTCTTGATGAATCATGATCAACCCTTGATCAAATGATGAATGTCACTTCAAAATATGGATGTTGACCAAAAATCATGAAGTTTGACTGTATGTTGACCACAGTTGACTTTTTGTCTATCTGGTGATTTTCAACCATCGAGCAATTATGCGAAATTTGACTTGTAAGGCTTAAAACTTGACATGGAGATTCTTTGAAGCGTATAAGGAGGCATGATGACCATTGGAGATGTTGGAAGTCCATCTTGATCTGAGGATAATCAAACCCTAGTTTGGGTTGATTGTCTAGGAAAGGGTTTATCTGATCAACCCTTGAGGAATCCTTGAGTATGGATATGTGAAATGTCTTGAGAAGTAGGAGGGAAAATTTTGGGGTATGACACGATGATATATTTCTTTGTACATGATGATGTGATGATTATATTGATGTTGTTAATAAATGCTTCCGATTTGTGAATGCATGACTTTTGATGATGATGAATTATTGGTGATGTTTTGCATAATGCAAATATGATGCGATGATATATTTATCTTGATGTGGATAAATTATGGCGACGTGGGATTTATTCCAATCTTGATGAGTGATGATGATGTTTTTGTTGTGTCGTTTTTTTTATTGTCGAGTCACATACATTGCATTGGCGACGAGGGCTTTTATGCCAAGCGACGAGGGCTTTTATGCCAAGCGACGATGGGCTTTATGCCAAGTGTTCCTAATTATGGACAAAGCAACGGGTACCATATGCATAACATAGTCGTGTCTCATGGATTCGATTATGTTTATGTTTGAGTTGTTTGGCGTTGGTTTTTAATTGATGAATGATGTTTAATTGCGATGATATATGATGCTTTGTTTGGTGATGATCTTTATGATGAACATGAAATGAATATGACTTGATAATTTCATGATAACTATGCGATGAATATAAATGGTGAGTTTTGTGATGATTTAACTTGATGAAATGCTTAATGCAAATATGATGTAATGATGTTTGTGACGATGGGCTTTTATGCGAAAAGTGACGATGGGCTTTAGCCAATTTGTGATGATTTTATTTATGTTGCTTATGTTATTAGCATTGTTTGATATTGTTATTCGACATTGTTGTTATGATTTCCGTGTTGATTAGTGACGTATTGACTTGTGATGATTTCGTGGTGTTGAACGTTTATGTGTTGTTGTGATGATTTATGTCAATGAGGTTATGGCAATAAAGTGTAGATTATACACATTAGAATGACGAATAGAGTGGGTAAGTTTTGGATATGTGTTGGAATTGCACTTATTAATCTATACCCTTTATAATTCCGAAACTATATATATATATATATATATATATATATATATATATATATATATATATATATCATGCCTATAATTATATGTTTTGGAGTATCTCACCCTTTACTTGTTTCGCCATTACCTTTATACTGGTAACATGCAGGTTATGAAGAAGGAGTTTATAATTTGTTAGTCGGTAATAACTCGTCACTTTCGGGGAATATTTATGTTGTCTTGTTGTTGTTCTTTTGTTGTTATTCCTTTTGTGAATAAGAATCGTACTTTATGAAAACATGATTGATGAAGAAGTTTAATAAAAAAGATGTTCTCATTTTTATGAATTAATTTATGTTTTCCGACGATGCTATGTATCCGAGATTTATACTTTAAAGCAAACTGTTTAAAGTGATTTGGTTTTGAAGGTGTGATGCCTCAGTATTGAATTGATGAAATTTTAAATTACTCTGATTTTTGCATATAAAACCTTGGGTAATATTGGGGTGTTACAGTTCCCATGAACATGTCAACCAGTTCCCTATTAGAGAAGGAGGGTTGGACTCTGCCTGCTAGATCTCTCCATTTCTGGGCGTACTCTTTGAACTTCTCATCATGGCTCATAGACATATTCTACAGTTGCATACGGGTTGGTGCCAATTCAATATTGTACTGGTATTGTTTGTAGAAAGCATCTGCCAAATCATTCCAGGTATGAATGTGAGTATTCTCTAGCTAGTAATACCACTCTAACCGTGTTCCAGACAAACTCTCTTGAAAGAAATGTATTCACAGCTTCCTGTCTTCAGTATGAGGATGGATCTTTTGAACATAGGAATTCATATGCAGCTTCGAGAAAGAAATACCATAAAGGTAGGGACCTTGAACTTGCGGGGAATTACAACTCCGGGAACTAGACTCAGATCATCAAAGTTCAACCCTGACATTTTTATATTTTCCACAACATTCAGGTGGTCTTCAAGTTGCTTATACTTTTCGTTGTCAGTATATTGTTCGCTCATATAGTCTTCCTCTTCTTTTTCAGACCATGATGGCTTCCTTCATTGTTTTTTACGCTTCCTTCAGTTTTTCCGCTCTTGTCTGAGAACTCAAGTTGTCTGACTAATTTGACTGGACCTCTATACTTTCTTCCTAGGTTGGTAATGCCAACAATCTTCTTCTTTTTGGTGATGATTTTTTTCAGATCTTTCTGACCTTGGGCCAAATTGGTGAACATATCCTAGAACTGAGCGTTCTGAGCCTGGATATCTTTGACAGTTTGTTCGAGAGCCATTTCTACTAAAATAAACAGCGAGAGAATAAGAAAATCGGTCTTCAATGTACCTGCTATGAAATGTTATGCTACGATATGTTATGTTATGCAATGTTTTCAAGGACCTTAGGAATTTAAATTTGGTAAACAAGCAAGAATAAAAATTTTATTAGTTGACTTAGCAAGTACAAATGAGAGTTCAAACAATAAAAATGAAATTCTTAGGGCTTAGGTCTCCCATTGGCGCTTCCTCTTTGTGTTAAAGTAGGTGTTGATGCCTTGCTCCTCGTGAAGTAGCTTCGTCAACTCCAATACCCTTTTCTCGCTTGCATAGCATTGAGCTTCAAATGTATCCCTTTCTTCTTTAAGTTGAATCCCAGATCTCTTCAATTCTTCAAAATCAGTAGGCATGTCTGGATGGAGAATGGTATAAGATTCATCGCCTTCAGCAACAGGTTCCATAATTATTGGTAGAATAGAAACATATGGCATCATGAGGTTTTGGTGCCCCAAGCGTGCATAAATCTTCGGTGATAACCTTGGAGATCATCGTCGTAGTCAAACACAATGCCTTGAATAAGTATATCATGAGGTCCATCTCTTCAAGCATAACCAAATTGTCGTAACACCAGAGAAGGGTTGTAGGTGATACCTCCCCTTATGCCAAGGAGTGGTACATTAGAGAATTCTCCACAACGTTCAATGAAAGTGAAGTCCTTTTGAGAGTAGAGACATCAACGGATATCTGAGTGAGAGAGTGACATCAACCTTTGAGACCACTTCAAACCTTGTTCATTATCCATCACTGATCAAGGAAGGTGGGAAGTAAACCACCTGGATAATAACGGTATGCAACACATTAGAGTCCCTTGTCTCTTTATAGTACGAGTGTAAAGAGAATGCAGAATATCTTCGAGCAATGTATGCACAAGATTATGAGTGAGGAAAATCTTGATGGTGTTCACATCTATGAATTGATCTGGATTAGGAAATAGCACCAAACCATAGATTAGCAAAACCAAAATGTCTTCAAAAGCGTGGAAATTCATAGCCTTTAAGAATTCTCGAACTTTCTTTATCAGAAACTTAGCAAGCAAGCCCTTAACTCCATTTTTTGTCTCCCAATTGTCTTTGATGTCTGACAGCTTTAGATGTAACGTTGATGCGGTGTCTTCAAACCTCGAAATTTTTTCTAAACCGATGAAAGGTATCTGATCAAGAATGGGTATCCCATGTAGCTTAGATAATTCTTCCATTGCAGGTACCAACTGATAGTCTGGGAAAGTAAAGCAATGATGCTTCGGATCAAAGAACTCAAATACGACGCTCATCATATCTTCTTCAAAACCGGAGGTAACCAAGTTGAGTAGATAACCATGTCTTTTGATGAATTGAGCGTGATCGGGACTTTGTGAGACTAAGTCCTTGAGTTGAGAAGATATACCCACAAAGTTGATTTGGATAGTCTTCTTGGAAGCCATAACCCTATAAAACAAAGAAAAAGTAAATCCCTAGGTCCTTGAAATGGTTAGAAATGTTATGATGATATGATGATATGATGATATGATGTTATGATTTCATGATGTCATGTTTGAATAGCAAGCACAAGCAATTCACACAATAGCCCTAGGTTTAAGGCTTGCATGAGTTATAGGTGTCTACCCTACCGGAGTTTAAGTTGGTTCAACCTGTCCTACAATAGAAACCGGGTTCTAGGAATCTCATATCATAGATCTTTCTCACAGGCTTTATTTTAGTACGGCTACCAAATGGTCGTCCGAAACATCTCGAAAGTTGAATCTCAATGAGCGTAACATCGAGTATCAATCAACCTTAGTCTGCACCAAAGACGGCTATCTCACTACATTCTAATGGCCAAGATGGGTCAATTAGGGTTTTAAAAGTTTAGTTAGTGCTTGATGACACTATGCAGATTCCAAATATTTCGTCAACTAAACATGAGGAACATCAGGACACCCAAAGTATCGCACTAACCGTAGCCATCATTTTAATCGTTTCGGTCTACATCAGATAGTCGCGATGATCTATTGCTACTTACCTAAGGAAACCTGGATCCGGGTGTAGGATCTTCCACAAATATAATACCCAAGAAACACTTAAAAATATAGCAGACAAAGCAAACAGAAAGCAATAAAGTGATCTAAAACCCTAAGGTATCCTATCTTTAGGTAGTATCCCCGGCAGAGTCGCCAGTTCTGTAACACGGTGGGAGAATTGACTTGTTTGTTTTGCGTTTTATCACAAATGTTGCGCATAGCAAGAGTCGCCACCAACTTTTCTTTTATCCAATAAAGGGAAGGTGAAAAGAACAGGAAAAGACCTTCGTTATATTCTGAGTACAAGAGGTATTTATGAAAAGGGAAGGTATTAGCACCCTTTCCATTTGTAGTTATCTACGTGCTTTTAATTGCTTAGCTGAATTTTGAAAATTTGCTTTATGTGTTTGTGTTGTTTGAACAGTAATTTTGAAAAGTATTTGAAAAGAATATTTCGCTTTGACTTCGTAATGATTCTTGTTGGATTGTATACGAAGTGTTTGGAAATATTTGTTTGGAAAATGTTTAACTTTGTAATGATTCTCGCTGGAATGTATACAAAGTGTTCGTTTGGAAAATATTTTTGAAAATAAGTGTGAGGTGTGAAAAGTAATTTTATTTGATTGGAGCAAGCAATAGAGTCTTATTACCTACTCAGAAAGGGTCGTTTCTTGTTATTTTCCTTCTCCTTTAGGAAAGTGTTATCCATACAATTAGTTGGTAGGTAAACGTATCCGTTGGATGTATAGGGACAATCGTAGGGTCATCGTATGGTCATTGAAGGCAACATGTAACGATACCTTTAGCAATTCGAATGGACGATCATCACTTATTCGTAGGCAACAATCGAGGGACGAGATCATATATTCATAGGCAACATCGAGGGTCATCGAGGGACTATGATCTTTGTGATGATTTTTGAATCCAGAGTCTTTTGCTAATGGTACCCCTACGTTCGAGGGACATGACCATTGTATTTGAAAGGCAACATGAGAGGATACCCTAAGGGGGTGCATGTGTGAAATAGTGTGTTTGATCCAGATATGTTATCTTCGAATTAGGGTGATCTAAGATTGATTTTATCTTGCCATACGAATCCTAGTTAGCATACATCTAAGAAGTTTAATATTCGCAGGAAAATAAAGTGCGGAAAGTAAATGTCCTACGCTATTAAATGGCTTTAGGTCATTTATATAATTGAGGTGCGGAAAGTAAATTGCGAGAAAAGTAAATCTACGCTATTTCAAAAATAAACTTTGCGACCTATACATTGATTTCTAGAATTTAAATGCGAAATAAAGTAAATAAATTGAAAGAAAAATGTCTAAGGATAAGAAAGAACATCTAAACCCTAATTGTAAAAAACATATTTTTTTGATATTTTTTGAAATCGATTTTAGTTAATAACACCTCATTTCTAAGTTAATTATCAATTAATTATGAAAAATAATTTAAATCATGAGAAAAATAAATTATTTTTATGTCAAAAATTAATTAAATATTTAATTAACCTAAATCTGAAATTAGAATATTTTGTGGTATTTTAGAAAATAGTTTAAAAGAATTAAATAAAATAGAAAAGAAATTAGAAAATAAGAAAAATATGTTAGTTTTTTGGAAAAATAACAAAAATATATGATAGAACCAGGGATCGAACCCAGGTTCTAAAGGTCACACATGCGTCCTCCCTGCTATCTGAGTTGTGGTGTTTTTGTGTTAGTATAATAAAACAAATAGAATATAAGGAAAAATGGTTTTTGAAAATATTTTCAAACCAAAAGCGCGCGCTGGCTTCGTCTTCCTCGATTTGAATTTCCCACGAATATTACCCATGATTTTTCGTGGGTAAACCTATACCAACGACTCTTTTCCATAGCTATATCCCTGCAACTTTCACAAATCACAGATATGCAATATAAATTTCAGAGGAAGCCATGGTTCGACTGGAAATTGCTTCCTGAGTTCAATGGTACCATTCGTTTGGTCCAATTTTGCCTAAATCAGGAAGCCCTAATTCAAAGCTTTAAATCCTAGTAATGCTAGATTCGTGTACTTATACTAAAACTCAAATTAAACTATATGGACAACATCGAAATCATGTTAGGAACACAAATATGTTAACAATTCATGCTAAAAACTCATGTAAATATGAAATCAAAATTTGAGAATATATGAGGAAATCGAAACTGTATTCTTATGTTTCAACAACTTTTGATTGTTTGTAATGGCCTGGGATGAATCAGAGAACACCCAACAATCGATTGGCACCTTTGGAATGGCTTGAATTGATGGAAATCCTGGCCTACAAGTTGCTTGTATGGGACGGTTTTTTCAAGATTTTCTAGAGTTCTTGAGACTGCAAAAACGTGTCCTTGGCATATGGAAACCTTGTACATATATAGTAGAAGAAAATTAGGTCAAGAGATGTGAAGGAAATATATGGCATTGATGAGAAAATATTTGATTTTTCAATCATTCAAGTTTGCATCAAAAGATTCCAAATTTGCCTCAATCTTGTGCAATTAAGTCTTGAACAAAATTGGCCAGCTAATTGATCTTGCTTGGACCTCAAGAATGACAAATATCCAGCCTTGCATTAATTAATTTAATTTCTTACATTTTATTTTAATTAAAATTGGATTTAAGTAAATAAATTCCAAAATAAATTAAATAAAATGAAAGGAGGCGTGCAATTGGTCTTGTAGGTCATGGATAATCTTAAGAACAAGTTTGGATCACAAAAACTTAGGCCCATTTGGAAAAAAAATGATTTTGCAAAGTATTTCTCTTCATGCACTTCTTCAAAAATGCCAAACTTGCAAAACTTGTACGTTGATCAATTTTCAACATGTTGAAGTGTTCTTGTACTTTTTAGAAAGTTCAAGATGTCCTATAAACACTCGTTTTGGTTTCATCTTCATTGAAGCTTCCATGATCATGTACACGTCTTTGGAAAAAGATGACTTTTTGTTGACTTTTAGAAGGACCTATAATGTCTTGATCCATAACTCTCAAATGAAACATTTTTGGTCAAAGCTTGTGAGACACAAAGTTGTAGAGAATTGGATTCTCTTCAAAATGAGCTTTAGTGGAAATTTTTTTGATAAAGTATGTGAAAGTTATGCTTGGTCAAAGTTTTGTTGACTTTTGATCAAATCTTGAGTTTTCTTGATGAATCATGATCACCGCTTGATCAAATGATGAATGAGACTTCAAAATCTTGATGTTTACCAAAAATGATGAAGTTTGATTGTATGTTGACCATAGTTGACTTTTTGTCCAATACAACTGATTTTCAACCATTTGAGCAATTAATTGAGCAAACTTGAGCTGTGAGGCTTGAAACTTGACATAATGATCCCTTGAGACATATGAAGAGGTATAATGATCACTTAAGGAATTAGAACTCATCTTTGACTTAAGAGAATCAAAACCCTAGTTTTGTGGGTTGATTACTTAGGAGAGAGTTCATCTAGTCAACCTTTGAGAAATTCTTGAGTATGGAGATGTGAAGTGCCTTGAGAAATAGGAGGGAAAATGTTGGGGTATAACACTCGGCCTATTTAAAATTGAAAAGATAGTTTGGTGACTTATCCGACAGTTGTATAAGTTTCAGACTAGCTGAGTAGTCTTTGTTTTCGATACAATGGTAGTGCTTCAAGCGCTGCCCATTTACAATAAATAGATCATTGCTTTTTCCCTTAATTTCGATAACACCACTTGGAAATACTTTAGTGACTTCAAAAGGGCCTGAGCATCTAGAGCGAAGTTTTCCCGGAAAGAGTTTAAGTATGGAGTTAAATAGGAGTACTACATCACCCTTGTTGAATTCTTTCCTAGAAATGCGTTTGTCGTTCCATTTCTGAGTTCTCTCTTTGTAGATCTTGGCATTCTCGTATGCATCTAGCCTAAGTTCTTCTAATTCATGGATATCTAGAATTCTCTTTTCTTCACCGGCTTTGTAACTTAGATTTTGGTTTTTTATGGCCCAATAAGCTTTATGCTCGAGTTCTACTGGTAGATGGCATAATTTACCATAGACTAGTTTGAAAGGTGTGGTTCTAATGGGTTTCTTATATGCAGTCCTATATGCCTACAATGCTTCATGTAGCTTAGAAGACCAATATTTCCTAGATGTGGCAACAATTTTCTCGAGTATTTGCTTAATCTCTTTGTTAGAGACTTCTACTTGCTCGCTTGTTTGTGGGTGGTAAGGTGTTGCTACACAGTGTCGGACTCCATACTTTGCTAGGAGTTTGTCAAAGATTTTAGAAATAAAGTGAGAGCCACCATCACTGATGACTAGTCGCGGCACACTGAATCTCGAAAAAATTATGTTTTTGAATAGCTTAATCACTACCTGTGCATCGTTTGTCGGAGAAGCTACAACCTCGATCCATTTAGATACATAATCGACAACAACAAGTATGTAATTATTGCCAAATAAAGATGAGAAAGGTCCCATAAAGTCAATTCCCCACACGTTAAAGATTTCTTCTTCTAGAATGCCTTTTTGAGGCATCTCATTGCGTCTTGATATGTTACTAGTGCGTTGACACCGGTCGTATTTAATAATCGCAACATGGACATCTTTCCATAGATTAGGCCAATAAAGGTTATCTTGTAGGACTTTAGCGCAGGTCTTTGATGTGCTAGCTTGTCCGCCACAAGGGGCTTCATGACAATGAGAAATTACGTTCTCTACTTCACTTTCTGGGACACATCGACGAAAGATACCATTGGCGCCTCTCTTGAAAAGTAAGGGCTCATCTCAATAGTAGTGTTCGAGATCGTGAAAGAATTTCTTATTTTGTTGATAGGTTAGATCAGGTGGAAGAACTCCTACTGCTAAGTAATTGACAAAGTCATCACACCATGGAAGTGAGGTTTTAGTGAATAATTCCTCCACGACTTTAGCTGTCTCGTCATCGTCATAAGCTACAGAGCATTCCTCTATGGTGTTTTCTGATTCTATCTAGGCTATTAGACGTTCATAAGGGAAATCATCATTGATAGGTATCTCTTTGGGTTTAATATTTTCCATCCTAGACAAATGGTCAGCTACTAGATTTTCAGAACCCTACTTATCTTTGATTTCAAAATCAAACTCTTGTAGAAGCAAGATCCATCTCAATAATCTAGGTTTGGCATCTTGTTTGGTTAATAAGTATCTAACAGCTGCATGATCAACGTAGATAATTATTTTTGCACCTACTAGATAGGAACGAAATTTATCCAAAGCAAACACGATAACCAAGAGTTCTTTTTTTGTAGTGGAGTAATTTATTTGTGCAGGGTCCAAAGTTCTACTCGTATAGTATATTGCATGGAGCTTTTTGTCTCTTTTTTGTCTTAGGACTGTACCTACTACATAGTCGCTTGCATCACACATTATTTCGAATGGAAATCTCCAATCAGGTGATTGCATGATTGGTGCAGATATAAGGGTTGTTTTTAACTGCTCAAATGACTTTAGGAAGTCATCATCGAAAATGAATCCAGCCTCTTTCATCAAGAGGTTGGTCAGAGGTTTAGAAATTTTTGAGAAATCTTTTATGAATTATCGGTAGAAACCAACATGTCCTAAGAAACTTCGTATTTCTCTTACGGTTTTTGGAGGTTGGAGGTTCTCTATAACTTCAATTTTAGCTTTGTCTACTTCAATCCCCTTTTCAGACATTATGTGTCCAAGTACAATTCTTTATTTAACCATGAAATGGCATTTCTCCCAGTTTAACACCAGGTTTAATTGTTCGCATCTCTCCAGTACCTTTTCTAGGTTTGATAGCCATCCTTCAAAACTTTTCCCACATACAGAGAAGTCGTCCATAAGGACTTTCATGATATTATCTATGAAATCGGAAACAATGTACATCATGCATCTGTGAAATGTTGCAGGAGCGTTACATAATTTGAGCGACATTCACCGATAGGCAAACGTCCCATAAGGACATGTGAATGTAGTCTTTTATTGGTCATCAGGGGGATTTGAAAGAATCCTGAATAACCGTCCAGATAGAAGTAATGAGAATGCTTAGCCAATCGCTCAAGCATTTGGTCAAAAAAAGGTAGAGGAAAATGGTCTTTCTGAGTTGCTTTATTTAACTTCCTATAGTCAATTCACATTCTGGCTCCACTCACGACTCTTTCTACTATATTTTCTCCAGATTTGTTCGTTGTGACTATTATTCCACCTTTCTTGGGTACACAATGGACTTAACTAACCCATGGACTATTAGAGAATAAATATATGATTCTTGCATTTAGAAGTTTGGTTACTCCGTCCTTGACTACAATGCTCATAATCGGGTTAATCCTTTTTTGATGTTATCTGGAAGATTTGCAGTCGTCTTCCAACATAATACAATGCATACAAATGGAAGGACTTATTCCTTTTAGATCGACAATGTTATATGCTAAAGTAGAGGGGTATTTTCTTAAAACATGCAATAGTTTTCCAGTCTCAATTTGTCACAAGTCTACGTTGACTATCACTGGTCTTTTAAGTTCAGGATCTAGGAATTCGTACCTTAGGGTTTTGGGTAAAATTTTAATTTCCAAATTTGTCTTCTTTGGACAAGGCATATGATTCAGTGTTAGTGCTAGACATTCAATCAAACTATGATCTCGATATTTGGGACGCCAATTGTCATCTTCAAAGACCAGGGGCATCAGAATCTTTATAATTTTAGAATAAGCTGCCTCTTATGACTCCATCTTTCTAACACATTCATCTATGAAGTTTAACAAATAACGTGTATCATCTATAGCGGGGGCTTGTAGGAACTGTGTCAAAATAAACTCGACTTTTTTCTTCTCCAACTTCAAAGGCCAACTTTCCTCTCTTAACATCAATAATGGCTCCAACAGTGGCTAAGAATGGTTTTCCTAGTATTATAGGAGTAGTGTTGTCTTTCTTAATGTCCATGATGATGAAATTTGTAGGGATATAAAATTGACCTATGCGTACTGGAACATTTTCAAGAATTCCTACGAGGTATTTGACAGAACGATCAGCTAGTTTTAATGACATCTTAGTTGGTCTTAATTCTCCCATTTCAAGCTTTTTACATATGGATAAGGGCATTACACTAATATTGGCTCCTAAGTCGCATAGAGTTTTGTCTATGACAAACTTACCTATATTACATGGTATGGAAAAACTCCCTGGGTCTTTTAGCTTATGAGGCATTTTGTTTTGAATGATTGTGTTACACTCGGCAGTAAGGGTAACAGTTTCGTTATCCTCTATCTTCTTCTTGTTAGAAAAAATTTCTTTGAGAAACATAGCGTATGATGGCATCTAAGTGATAGTTTCTGTAAATGGTATTGTGATGTTTAGTTGTTTTAGAAGTTCAACAAATTTCTTAAACTGCCATGCACTTTTAGATTGAGCAAGTCTTTGAGGATAAGGAATAGGTGGTTTATAAGGTGGCGGAGGCACATATGGTTTTTCTTTCTCTACGGTCTCTCCATCACCTACAATTTCCTTCTCTTTTGGTTCACCTTCCTCCTCACTTGTTTTTCCAGGGCTTTGACACATGGATGGATTCTTAAGTTCGGGATTATTTGGTCTGTCTAATTCTGTCCCACTTTGCAGTATAATAGCATGAGCATGTCCTTTCGGATTGGGTTGAGGTTGACCTAGAAATGTACCAGAAGGTGCAGTGGTAGGTGCTTGTTGTTGTGCCACTTGTGAAATTTGGGTTTCAAGCATTTTGTTATGAGTGGCTAGAGCATCTACTTTGGTTACTAATTGTTTAATCTGCACACTAGTGTGAATGTTTTGGTTTAGGAAGTCCTTGTTAGTCTGAGCTTGGGTAGCTATGAAGTTTTCCATCACCAATTCAAGGTTAGACATCCTAGGGACATTATGAGTGGTTGCAAGTCCTTTTTGATATCCAGGTGGTATAGCAGGTGCTTGGCCAAGTGCATATAATGCATTGGTGTTCTTGTAAGAGAAATTTGGATGATTCTTCCATCCTGGGTTGTATGTGTTCGAGTAAGGGTTTCCTTGAGCATAATGCACTTGGTCTATGGGAGTTCCTGCTAGGAGTTGACATTCAGCAACAGCGTGTCCAAGTACTCTGCATATCTCGCGTTTTGAAGCTATAGCAGCCACGCTGGCTAGGAGTATTGCGGCTAGGCTTTCTATTTTCTAGGAAAGAGCGTCTACTTTGGCATGGACGCTGTCAAGGCTACTAATCTCGTACATATTGCCTTTCGTTGGTGCTTTCTCTCCAGGAGCTTTATCTAGCTGATTTCTTTCACTTCCCCACTAATAATGGTTTTGAGCCATACTTTCGATAAGTGCATAGGCTGCAGCATAAGATTTATCCATAAGTGTGCCACCTGCGGCAACGTCTATTATTAATCTTGTGTTATACAAGAGACCATTGTAGAAACTATGGATAATTAATCATTCTTCTAGGCCATGATGTGGACAAAGCCTCAACATGTCCATGTACCTTTCCCGAGCATCGAAAAAAGACTCGTTATCTTTTTGTCTGAAATCGCTTATTTGGGATCTTAGTATAGTTGTCTTACTAGGTGGGAAATAACGTGCAAGGAAGACCTTCTTCAACTTATTCCAGGAACAAACTGAGGTGGATGGTAGATACTAGAGCCAAGCTAGGTCTCTATCTCTTAGTGAGAAAGGGAAAAGACGAAGGGTTATCGCTTCTTGACAGACTCCATTGGCTTTAGCTATGTCTGCGTATTGCAGAAACATGGACAAATGCAAGTTGGGGTCATCCATGGAACCACTAGAAAATTTGTTATGTTGTACAGCTGACAACTGTTGCACCCCAAATTTTACCCTGCTATTTTTCTACTTGCATTGTATTTATATTAAATAGAACAGTCATTCACTCATTGCGTTTGCATCCTTTCTCACTTTAATTTTTATTTTTAATATTTGATTAATTCTAATTATTTGGTAAGGCTTTACTAAATAATTTCTATTAGTTAAATAATGAAATAAGAATTAAAAGGAATTTTGTTCTTTTTTTAAAATAACAATGTTTTGTTTTTACTAGTAATTATGTTTGTATTTATAGATTATTTCATGCTTGATTTTTGCATTTTTTTTATTAGAGTTTTGAATTAAATAAAATCTTTCCTCATTGAAGATATTTTCTATTTTCTATTTCATTAACAATTAATTTAGATTTTTTTTATTTTATTTTTATTTTTGAAATTTTAATATTTTTCTTTCACATTAGCATTAATTTCCTTTTTAGATAAGTCATATTTTAATATCAAAGTTTGTTTTATCATGTTTACATTTTTCTAAATAGATTAATTAATTTTTATGTTTGTATCTTTTAATTCTATTTTTATTGCGATGTTTAATTTCAATCATTTTAGTGATTAGAAGTTATTAATTGGTTTCTATTAAATATAGTAAATTAGGATTTAAATAAAAAAATCATTTTTTGTTAAAATAGCATTTTTTATTATTATTATTATTATTATTACCTTATTTTAAGAGATTATTAGTGGTTATTGTTACAAAGAAAATATAAAAAAAAAATGCAATTTGTATCACAATTCAAATAATTAATAAATATTTTTTTTTATTTTTAATTAATTAATTACCCATATACTAAAGCAAGTTTTATTTCTAATTTTGTGTCATTTTTTTATTTCTTTACTTTTACAATACAAACAAAAAATGCTGAAGTTTTTATAATGATGATTTGTATCTTTTTATTCATTTATAAAGTTATTGTTTTTACATGTAAAATATAATAGTATATGTTACATAATTATAGCACTCCTTCTACTTTTCACGTTTTAAAAGTTTTTCCATTATGTTATCACCATCTCCATGCCTTGTACTCCCTGCAAAAATGCAAAAAATCAGTACAATTACAACTCCTCCCACTACCCTTGCCTCCACCACCTTGTACAAATCTGCAGAAAGAAACACAAATTCAAAAAATAAAATTAGTACATACACAGCTCAAAATTGTACAATTTCTCCACCACTATCGATTCCACTACTCTGCTCCACTTCTATGACAGCTCATAGTTGTCCTTGAACTTGTCCTGTTTCAACCCTTCCTCATTCCTCTCATCCTTATAACTTTCCCTCTCACCATTCACACGAAGGAGGACGGTTCATCACTCAACTCACCTTCTTCAATACAACACTCAACTCACCTCCTTCCCACCTTCCTGGACAGCCGTGTCAACACCACCCTCAAACCTTAATACATCATCTTCACCAACAACCCGTAAACCACAAAATCTTCTCAGAAACCCACAACTCGGAACACATATTTCGGAATCCGCACAGGCAGTAGCAAGATTCGTGACTCAAGATCCGAAAGAAGTAGGAAACAAAGCCGTAAGGTAAAGGGATTGAAACCACATACCTTGGTGTTTATTTTGTTTTTTGCAACTCATTTGTTGTTGTAATCTGTAACCGTGAAAAATAATATTGGGGTTTGTAGGGATCGAAGGGTTTAAAGGTTTTATTTGTTGTTTTCTTGTTGTGTGATGATTGCTTTTTTTTCCTTGTGATTGAGATAATAGAAGCGATGGATTTAACATAGAGAGTAGAGGAAACGTGAGGCGAGTTTGAAAAAAGATGATGGAGCGATAGAAAAGCGAATGATGACATAGATAGAAGAGAAGTGTCGTGTGAGAGAGAGGACTTTTTTTTCTTTATTTTTTTTCTATTAAATTGATAAATAATAATAATAAGGACAAGTGGCGGCTACACCTTGTAGCTCTAGGGTTTTACTGTTAAGTTAGAAATTTGAATTGGGCTTATAATCTGACCCAGTGTACATAGACCAACGAATTTTCTCATCATACTATCCAGTTTTTTTTCTTCTTTTATCATTTTATTTAGTGTTTTGTTTTAACTTAGTATCTACTTTCATTTTTTTATTTTTTTGATCAATCTTTTCATTTAATAAAAAGGGGTGTAAAAAAATATTAGAATTAGATTTATTTTATATATTTTTTTTTTAAAAAAAAAGTACAAAAAAGATTGTTTTTTAGTTGTTAAAATTTTTAGAAATAATATTGCTTTTATTTATTGATATTAGAAATAATATATTTTTCAAAGATAAAAAAAAAGATTTTATTTGTTTAGTTTTATTTTATTTTATTTTCTCAAAACTTTATTTTAAAAGAGCAAAAAGATTTTTTTAGTTGTTAAGTTTTTTTTAGAAATAGTTTTGTTTTTGTTGATTGATACCAGAAGTAATATATTTTAGATCTTCAAGATAATTTTCAAAGGTACAAAAAATAAATATATAGTTTAGAACTAATTTTTTTTAATAGTCAAAATATTTGCTATTTCTAAGTATTTTATGAGTTTTATTTGATTTAGATTCAATTAAGTAAATTTAGGATTTGATTTAGTTTATATTTAATTTAGTAAGCTTTAGAATATTTATTTGATTTAGAATTAATTTACTAATTTTAGAATCTTTATATATTTTATATTTAATTTTATGACTTTATAGTTTTTATTTGATTTAGGTTTAGTTTTAGACACTTTAGAATTTTTTATTTATTTTAGATTTAATTTAGTAAGTTTAGAATTTTAATCTAGTTTAGATTTTGTTTAATAATTTTAAAGTTTATTTTTATAACCTTAGACTTTGTAGTTGTTTTAGAATTACTTTAATATCTTTAGTTTTTTTTTTTTTTTAATTAGGATTAATTTAGTGATCTTAATTTTTTAATAATTATTATTTTCTTTTACATTTGTTTGGACTTGTAATTTATTTCCGTCATCCCCATTTGTAAATTTGTACCCCCATTCCCCACATGATGTAATAGTTAGTAAATATTTTATTGCTTTATTTTATTTAATTATTCATCACTCTCACAAACCAAAAAAAATATTATTTTTAAACTAATAATTGTAAATCATTTTAAACCCGTAAGTCGACAAAGCTACGAAGCGTCGCAACGGCCACACATTTGTGCACACACCACGCTTACTCTTGGGCTTACAATGAGACCTTAATTGATTAGTTAAACATTATTTAATTATCTAATTAGGTTATTCAAAATTGATTAGTCAATCTAATTAATTTTATTAAACTAATTACTTGATTAAATTTTGTTTAATTAGTTGATTAAATTTATTTCGTGCATGCACTTACACAATGTAAATCGCTTTATCGTTTGTGTTGGCCACCTTGTATGGGCTTTGTCGATTTTACTTGTGATCTACAATTATCTCGATCCTATTCTTTCTCCATTCACCAAGCATTTAAAACACTTTCAATAAAATTCGACCCAACGTCGAGTCTTCTTCTCAAACCTCGATCCAACGTCGAGTTATTTTCAAAAACAAAACAAAAAAAACATGGTGCTATGGTATTTAAGTAAATCGTTAGAGGATAGCCCGACGATTTAATTAAAATGTAAAGTATTTGGGCCATTAGAGGGTAACCCAATGACTTAAATACTTTATTCCATACACTTAATAAAAGTGAACTTTGTTTCACCTCACTCATTTCATAATAAAGATTTTGGATGAGAGATGATCGGTTGACCTCAATCACCAATCTCGAGTATTGAATCGTTAGAGGATATCCCAACGTTTTGGTACTTGTCATCCACAATTTAAAATCAACTCCAACCCATTCAAACTTCTTTTGTGCGCTTCAAGCACCTTTTACCTTTAAACCATTTTTAAGATTAGACATGATTCATTTACAATTGAGATGTTCTTTCCTCTATTCCCAAGGTTTTCGACTTCTCCACTTGAGTACTAGAGGTGTTCTCAAACCCTCCCTCATGTTGGTGCGTAGTCCTTTATTCTTCATCACACCTTGTGGACGTTAGATGAGTCTTCTCCTTTAAAAATGACGACTTGTCTTTTCATTTAAAATCAATCAACAAACAATCATTTTTTTAGAGGAACTACGGAGTTTTGACTTTCCCATTGCACGAGGGAATACGTAGGCACACGGTTCTGAAACCGTGCCAAACTCAAAACTAATAAAAACATTTCTTCTCCCTTTCTTTATCTTTTTAACCTTAGAAGATCGTAAAATTTTTCACACAACCACACTTTGAACTAAATGGGTACCATCGAGTACGATGGATGTGAGGGGTGCTAATACCTTCCCCTTGCATAACCAACTCCCGAACCTGCATCTCTTAATTTTGTAGACCGTCTTATCCTTTTCTCTCGTAGGTTTTATCTATATTTTCCCGTTCTTCTTTTAGAACAAATAAAATTAGGTGGCGATTTCACTGTTTTTGAAAATTCATTTAAATGATTTTTAAAAATTGAGTTGCTTCAACAACCAAAATGGTTTGAGCTCGAAATTGTTAGCCTCAATGGCAGGGGGCGCAATGATGTTGTGCGATTCATCTTGCGAAGGAATAACGTAGGACTTGAGTGGATGTGGTTGATCACCCATGACTTGTTCTTCGGCTGGTTTGACGAAAACAATAGATTCAGGAAGGTTATGATTAGTACGATGTCCTCGTACGTGGCGTCTTCTAATTATAGAGCGCTCGAGTTCAGGAATAGGTAGCACTAAGTCTTTGCCTCAAGAGCGAGTACTTGGCATAAAATTGGGAATGGTGCCTTAGTCTATACAGTATAACAAGGGAGTTATGATATCAACTCTGCTAGTCCCCGACAACAGCGCTAAAAACTTGATCGCGACTTTGTGTGTCTTATGGAATCATGACTTCAAGTATATAGTCCTATCGCGTGTATCTTTAAAGATTATTGAACCCCAACAGACTAAGTGTCGAACTATCGCTATCTTATGTTACTACGTAAATCTAAGGCTAATGATGTAGTTGATTAGGGGTTGAGGGAACTTAAGTGAACTATGGTCTAACTTAAATTCAAGGGGAGATACCAGTATGTAATGGTCGGACTTCAGGGATTTAGTAATTTATTAACACGACTCAGATTGTTAAAACAACTTTCAGTAGAAATTATTGGTTTGAAAACCCTCTTCTCACACTCTCGTGTTTGTTGATTCGGATCCTATAATTAAAGCTAAGTGATCGCTCTTGCTGTATCATTTAAAGTTTAAAAATATTTTTTGAAAACAAATAAAAACTAATTAACTTAAAAGTGATCTCGCTGTATTTTAAGTTAATGTACAATAGCCACTGTCCAGTTATTATCTCAAACTCTCGTTTTATTGATCCTAACTTCTATCTGTATTTTACTCTCGTAATAAAATAGTTTGGTTATTAAAATATGGAAATTGAAACCGGAAAATTGTTTTTAACAGAGTTTCTTCAATTGGTATTACTAAACCCTGTCGGTTATGTGACCTTACATACCGGTAATAATAATTTATCCTAGCATATTACAAATCTTATTAACACATCAACAACAATAAATCATATTAAATAACAAAAATCCAGGCATGGCAAGAAAATTCATTAATAATAAATTAAAGCAGTTAAAATAAACCTGAAAATAAAATTGCGGAATTAAACTTGAAGTATCGCGCTGTCTCCCATAAGTCAGTGAGATCTTCTCTTAAAATGCTCCAAATAGTAAGTTTCAACAAGGAATTAAAATGGCTTGGTTCTAACGTAAGGTTAGAACTAGCAAAAGTACACAACAGTTTCCGGTGTGAAAACTGTTGTGAGAAATATTTTATTGCTTAAAACTAAGTGAAACTGGAAAATAAATTGAAACGGGAAACTGGAAATTAAAGTACGGCGGATTGAAATAAAATTGAAACGAAAGAGAGAAAAGGAGTGAAAAACGGAGGAACATAGAGAGCAAATTCAAACTACTCGACCTCTATTTATAGAGAGGGTGCTCTACTGAGAAGTAGGAACGATTAGCGTGACACTCGTTCCTCTCCCGGATTGCTGCTTGAGAGAATATAGGTGTCACAGTCTCTAGGGTTTGCGTAGCGGTCGTAACAACTTGGAATTTGAGAGACTCGCGCCTTGAAGGTCGTAACGGTTGTTATGGCCTAGCGTGTGAACGATGTGACGATCGTCACACCTTGTTGGGCTAGTGAGAAGGGTGTCTTCATGGGCTGGGCTTTGGATGCTTGGCTCATTTATTTTCTACATGCCTTGCCTCTCATTTTGCTATCACACCCCCATGCTATTTATTTACTCCTTTTTTGTGGTTTTAAACTCGATTCTTCTCCATTTTTGCGACTTTCTTCATACATGCCTTGTAAATAGTAAATACCTGAAAACATAGAAAATACCGACATAATACGAATAAAGAGTATCTTAATTAAAATAAAACTAGAACATAATTCATATTAATTGAGTCAAATATACGATACATTTTCGGGTTATCACTATGCATTCACACGAGTTATGTAACACCCCAATTCTACCCAATGTTTATATAAAAATCAGAGTGCCAAGAATTCCACAAATATGAGGCATTACATTCATAATTCGAAAACCATCAACATAAAAAGCCTATAATAATAGATATATCGCACATATTAATCCAAAGAACTTATAACAATTAATTAGTCTTCAAAAATACTTCATATTTATTCAGTAACTACGCAGCGGATTCATAACATTTCAAAACTTCAAACGAAATATAGCATCTTTTAAACAACTTAATTCAAAGGAAACAAATTCTCAAAGTAGCAACATCAACATTGCAACGGAAAACAATATAAAATCAATAAGCTTTCATTCCCCCAAAGTGCTACGTATCAGAGCGACGACGCCAAAAGCTACTAAACTTTTTACTCCTCGCTACCAGCACGTTATCAGTATAAAGGGAACGGAGAACAAATAGAAAGGGTGAGATATCTACCAATATAAACAAGTGTATGATAAATAATATATTAGGATTAAATCATACAAAATTATCACATCGCAATTAACACATCACAACAACTTCCCAATTAACAACAACAGAAAACCACTTCACCGTTAGCAACTACATAATTTACTTCACAATTATCAACAACGTAATTCAAATGAGACACAACAATGCATATGCATGTGGTACCAATAGAGCTTCAGCTCCCTTCACTATTGCCAATTAATAGAGGCACAAGGCATAAGCCTTCTTCACAATTCCGCCAATACAGGCCTTCACAAAGATGCAAATGTAATGAAACACTAACACATACAACATTAACGAAAATTCACTTCACAAGGCATACGCCTATATCACTGTTATTACCAATAAATAGAGGTAAACATCGTCACTGAACCATCCTGCAACTTCGCATAAAACAACAACAACATATGGCAATATACACATCGCTAATAATTCGCACAGAAAATCACAACACGGCGTACTCAACATAATTTCACAAAACAAATCAATCACGATTACCTACTAACAAACATGAACTACCACGACAATTTTTGGTTAATTCCGAGCAACTAATTATCCCGCTTATATCTACTAATCGGTATTATTTCTGTCAATTTTTCATTATGCTACTAAATTCTAGATATATATATTACTCTATTAAATATGCATAGATATACTAACTTAATTCAATTAATTAATTAATTCAACTAAGTATATACTTCTATTTATAATTACCACTGACTCTGCGGTTTAATTACTTCTACTATAATACATTCTGTAACATGCTAAATCTACAAGCAATATTAACTATATTACATACTAATAAGTCCTGCTACTGCACCTCTACACTGTTTATCTACAACCACTTAATTGAATAACTAATTAGACTTAGTTATGTAAACATACATTTTATAGCTAATTTTTAATTCTTGTTTCTATAATCTACTGAATATGCTATTTCACCAATATTACTGTAAAACCAACAGTATATTCTACGGGACACTTTGGTACTAAATATGCTACTTCTAAATCTTCTCAGTATATTACTTGGTTAAATCGATTAGAATTAATTTAATACTACCGCTCGAATGTCAACATTCCCACAGTACCTCTTGTAATTTCCATAAATCATGCTACCATCCTTAATTACTTAGTCATGGTACTAGAAGGATTAATGGAATAACTCACAGGACAAAACAAGGAATGAAAAGAACAAAACATGCACACAGGGAGTGAAACACCCACCCCCAGCTCCCTAGGGCGCCCGCCCTATCTCTCTCCCTATCCAAGGTTCCCGCCCTCACCCTCTAGGTCCATAAGAGGCGACCGCCCCACCTCTTTAGGTGGTCCCCATTTCAATTCTTTTCTTCTTTTCACTCTTCGTCTTCTTCTTCCCTGTGACGCCCGTCTCAATTTTCCTTTCCGGCAACATTGGATTTTCATTTTAATCGATTTATCTAATTTATTCCCAAGATTCAATTAAATCAACAAAACTTAACTTAACCATTCATAAATTACAACAACAATTCAATCAGTTACAGAACATCAACAAATCACATGGCGAGAATTCATATAACCTTAATCCCACATACGACTCATCATAAACCCGTTTAGAGAGTTAGAACCCCACCCTTACCTTAGATATGTCGGTTGTTCTAACTCCGATCGAATTCCTATTTTCAGGTTCCGATTGTGCACTTCTTGTATCTTCTTCTAGCCCTTGTGCCTCCATTCTCTTTAACTTGTTTTCTTTCTTCGTAAAACCTAATTTTCTACTACTACTCTCACTTATATAAAAACCTTATATTTTATTATATTAATAATTTAAATCAATTATTCCACTCTTTTAATAAATCAAATATTATATCTATCATATATTCTTATCGGGCCAATTAAATAATACCTCCTCATTTGCTATTTCTCACACCATCATAAAAACCCACCAAATACTATTCTAGTTAATTAATTACTACTCCTAATAATAATTCTCCGACTAAACCGATTATTCACTAAATACTCTTAAATCAATTTATAAATCCATTCATATTCCTTAATAATTCATTTAAATAATTAAATGATTTCCCGGGTGTTACAACTCTCCCCCACTTAGAATATTTTCGTCCTCGAAAATTCATCCGACACAACCATCCTTAACCTTGTCTCTACATCTAACCTTCCGATCTAACCACAATTTACTACAATTAGAATCCAATGTACATGCGCAATTTCATTTCAACCCAATCATCAGCAACCATATTAATCAACAGAGTTAGATCCATGAAAACATACCTCTGGTATCTCTGTCCGTTGGAGTTTCAACCAACACGAACACCTTCGCGCCACGCGCTTTCTCCGGCTTTTGACACTGAGTACTAATGTGCCCTTCTTCACCATAATTGAAACAGACATCTGCCTTATGTCTACACACAGGAGCTATATGTCCAACCTTGCCACAATGAAAACACCTCTTCACATCAACAGCAGTGCAAACATTACTCTTGTGACCATGTTTCACACACTTGAAACAAGTCACACTAGCAGGAGAGTCTCCCCCACTAGTTCTCTGGCCCTCAGCAACTTCATGTTTTCACTTACCAGCTGGAGCATCATACAGCTTACCACGATTCTGATTCTTGCTCCTCTTCTCATTAACTATCTTGTAATGAGCATTGTTATCCTTCTCATAAATTCTACAGCTATCTACTAAATCAGAGAAAACACAAATATTTTGATATCCAATTTCCTTCTTGATCTCTGAGCGCAACTCGTTCTCAAACTTAATGCACTTCGAAAATTCAGCAGTTTCTGCGCTATAGTGTGGATATAACTTAGCCAACTCCATAAACTTTGCAGCATACTCCGTAACCAACATCTTTCCTTGCTTCAACTCAAGGAACTCAACTTCCTTCTTACCCCGAACATCTTCAAGATAATAGTTTCTCAGAAATTCCCTACAGAACACAACCCAAGTGACCTCTTCACCTGCATCTTCCAATCTTGCATTTGTTTCTAGCCACCAGTCATTAGCCACGCTTGCTAACATGTGAGTTCCATACCGAACCTTCTGCGCTGGAGTGCAGTCCATCATGCAGAAGATCCTCTCAATTTCCTTCAACCACTCCAAAGCCCCATCGGGATCATGCTTGCCCTTGAACACCAGTGGATTCTCCCTCTGAAAAGTTGCCAAACTTCGGGATCCAGCATCCCCGCCAGCATTCGATTCATTCTCCATGGCATGAGCTATTGCTTCCAAAGTAGTGGCAATCGCAGCATCGTTCCTTCCAGCCATTTCAGCTAAGCACTACAACATAAACAATAGTCATATAAAGTAATTAACAATACTCGATTGTTAATGACACAACAACCTGGTCGGACGGACCGACCTGCTCTGATACCACTAACGTAACACCTCAATTCTACTCAACATTTATACAAAAATCAGGGTGCCAAGAACTCCACAAATATGAGGCGTTACATTCATAATTCGAAAACCATCAACATAAAAGCCTATCATAATGGATATATCGCACATATTAATCCAAAGAACTTATAACAATTAATTAGTCTTCCAAAATACTTCATATTTTTTCCGTAACTACGCAGCGGATTCATAACATTTCAAAACTTCAAATGAAATATAGCATCTTTTAAAAAACATAATTCAAAGGAAAGAAATTCTCAAAGTAGCAACATCAACAGTGCAACGGAATACAATATAAAATAAATAAGCTTTCATTCCCCCCCAGTGTTATGTATCAGAGCGACGACGCCAAAAGCTACTAAACTCTTTACTCTTCGTTACCTACATGTTACCAATATAAAGGCAACGGCGAACAAATATAAAGGGTGAGATATCTACCAATATAAACAAGTGTATGATAAATAATATATTAGGATTAAATCATACAAAATTATCACATCGCAATTGACACATCACAACAACTTCCCAATTAACAACAACACAAAACCACTTCACCGTTAACAACAACATAATTTACTTCACAATTAACAACAACGTAATTCAAATGAGACACAACAATGCATATGCATGTTGTACCAACAGAGATTCAGCTCCCTTCACTATTGTCAATTAATAGAGGCAAAAGGCATAAGCCTTCTTCACAATTCTACCAATACATGCCTTCACAAAAATGCAAATGTAATGCAACACTAACACATACTACAACAACGAAAATTTACTTCACGAGGCATACACTTATATCACTGTTATTACTAATAAATAGAGGTAAACATCGTCACTGAATCATCCCGCAACTTCGCATAAAACAACAACAACATATGGCGATATACATATCGCAAATAATTCGTACAGAAAATCACAACACGATGTACTCAACATGATTTCACAAAACAAACCAATCACGATTACCTACTAACAAACACGAACTACCACGACAATTTTCGGTTAATTCCGAGCAACTAATTATCCTGCTTATATCTACTACTCGGTATTGTTTCTGTCAATTTTTCATTATGCTACTAAATTCTAGATATATATTACTCTATTAAATATCCATAGATATACTAACTTAATTCAATTAATTAATTCAACTAAGTATATACTGCTATTTTTAATTACCACTGACTCTGCGGTTTAATTACTTCTGCTATAATCCATTCTGCAACATGCTAAATCTACGAGCAATATTAACTATATTACATACTTATAAGTCTTGCTACTGCACCTCTACATTGTTTATCTACAACCACTTAATTGAATAACTAATTAGACTTAGTTATGTAAACATACATTCTATAGCTAATTTTTAATTCTTGTTTCTATAATCTACTGAATATGCTATTTCACCAATATTACTGTTAAACCAACAGTTTATTCTACAAGACACTTTGGTACTAAATATGCTACTTCTAAATCATCTAAGTATATTACTAAGTTAAATCGATTAGAATTAATTTAATACTACCGCTCGAATGTCAACGTTCCCACAGTACCTCTTGTAATTTCCATAAATCATGCTACCAACCTTAATTACTTAGTCATGGTACTAGAAGGATTATTGGAATAACTCACAGGACGAAACAAGGAACGAAAAGAACAAAACATGCACACAGGAAGTGAGGCGCCCACCCCTATCTCCCTAGGGCGTCCGCCCTTTCTCTCTCCCTATCCAAGGCGCCCGCCCTCACCCTCTAGGGCCACAAGAGGCGACCGCCCCACCTCTTTAGGTGGTCCCCATTTCAATTCTTTTCTTCTTTTCACTCTTCGTCTTCTTCTTCCCTGTGACGCCCGTATCAATTTTCCTTTCCGGCAACATTGGATTTTCATCTTAATCGATTTAACTAATTTAGTCCCAAGATTCAATTAAATCAACAAAACTTAACTTAACAATTCATAAATTACAACAACAATTCAATCGGTTACAGAACAACAACAAATCACATGGCGAGAATTCATATAACCTTAATCCCACATACGACTCATCATAAACTTGTTTAGAGAGTTAGAACCCCACCCTTACCTTAGATCTGACAGTTTTTTTAACTCCGATCGAATTCCTATTTTCCGGTTCCGGTTGTTCTTGTATCTTCTTCTAGTCCTTGTCCCTCCACTCTCTTTCACTTGTTTTGTTCTTCGTAAAACCTAATTTTCTACTACTACTCTCAGTTATATAAAAACCTAATATTGTATTCTATTAATAAATTAAATCAATTATTCCACTCTTCTAATAAATCAAATATTATATCTATCATATATTCTTATCGGGCCAATTAAATAATACCTCCTCATTTGCTATTTCTCACACCATCATAAAAACCCACCAAATACTATTCTAGTTATTTAATTACTACTCCTAATAATAATTCTCCGACTATACCGATTATTCACTTAATCCTCTTAAATCAACTTATAAATCCATTAATGTTCCTTAATAATTTATTTAAATAATTAAATGATTTTCCGAGTGTTACAAGTTACACAAAGTTGATATAAATATTATATAGTAATAGGTAAAATGTGTATATAAAAATATGTACAAATTAAAAGGAAAAAGCACTACTACATAAAAAGCCTTTAACAACGGTTGGAAAAGATATATAATCACGCGGGACCAGACGTTATTATGTAGCGTGTCATTGAATAAATGATACTTACTATCATGGCCCAGAAGTGCGCCCCTTATCACAACGGTTTTCCAAAAGATCGTTGTGATAAATATAATGGTCCTGCGCCATTTTGATATTTAAATATTCATCATAATTAACCGATATTATCCTACTTTTATAATCCATCCTATTTATTAACCTGTATTATTGTTCACCATATCACAATAGAAATAAAACTTACATTTGTGAAGTTATCAGAATAATAATAATTGTATTATATTCATAATATCACATAATTGTATCATATTCAATTGTACCATAACATACATCATATAATTTATCTGAACAAACAATCTATAATTTACACATTACATAACATCACATAATTGTAACTTGGGGTTTTAATGTCTTGTCTCTTGGTGTCTTGACTCTAAACACATGTAATTTCAAATAATTATACTTGTTAGTAAAAATACTTGAAAACTATAACATAGATAAATATATTATGAATAAAGAATAAATTACGTATCTGTTAATTTTCTCAAATGCCTTCTTCATGATCGATTCAAATAACATGCACATCATCTTCATCAACTTTATCATATGAGGTAGGAACTTATGTTGTGTAAGAAGGTATGGACGGAATATCAAGACTTTCATCAATAAAAGGAATGTGTTTTCCTTGGAGAACGATTGACCATTTCCCCGATATGTCTGATGGGTCGGTAACATAGAAAACATGTTTTGCTTGAGAATCCACGATGAATGGTTCGATCATAAATTATTCCTTGCCAAGGTCGACCCGGGTGAATCCTAAGTTATCAATGTGTACACCATTACTATTATTAGGAACCCACTTGAATTTAAATAAAGTCACTATAAAAATAACATAACCAATCTCCCAAATCTCATCAATGACACCATATAAACATGGTAGTTGCCAATACATGATTCTTAAAAGGTATAATGAACAATGTCGTATGCAGTCCAAGTAACGACACAAAATTTTGGCTCGTATGACCATTTAAGTATCTCGAATGCACTACGATCATTAGATATACTTTTATCAAACCAATCTATGAATCTCTTGTTATGCTCCATCCACAACAACTTATCACTCATTCGGGGGTCTTTTTTCTCAAAAGTATTTTGTGAGTATCTATGAATGATTGAACTTCATTTATATTATTCAATATATAGAAATGTGCTTGAATAAATACAAACCCGAGCCATTGACTTAAAATTTAGATCTTGAAGACGTCTTCCATCTGTGTGATTAGCGTGACGAGACTTCAGAATGCCTATAGAATCTGCTTCCGATAAATAGTTTGTATAAAACTCAACAACTTCTTCAATGATGTAATGTTTCAACAATCAAAGCTTCCGATCGGTGATGATTCTTCATATATCCTTTAAATATCTTCATATATCGTTCTATCAGATACATCCACCTTAAATAAATTGGACCATAAAATATGATTTCTTTGACTAGATGAACAAGTAAGTGAACCATAATGTCAAAAAATGATGGAGGAAAATACATCTTTAATTGACACAAGATTATGTCAGCCTCATCTTCTAATTCATCTAATTTTTTGAAATCAAGAACTTTATTACATATGGCATGGAAGAACAATCACAATCTCGTTATAGTTACTCTCACATTCTTTGGTAAGATCCCACTGATTGCCAGTGATAAAAGTTATTGCACAAAATATGATTTCTCTGACTAGATGAACAAGTAAGTAAACCATAATGTCAAAAAATGATGGAGGAAAATACATCTTTAATTGACACAAGATTATGTCAACCTCATCTTCTAATTCATTTAATTTTTTGAAATCAATAACTTTATTACATATGGTATGGAAGAATAAGCACAGTCTCGTTATTGTTACTCTCACATTCTTTGGTAAGATCCCACAGATAGCCACTAATAGAAGTTATTTCATCAATACATGACAATCATGAAATTTTAAACCAATTAACTTGAGATCTTTCATTGATACAAGTTTCTTGATGTTTGACGAGTAACCATGAAGAACTTTAATACCTTCCAAACACTCGCATAAAATTTTCTTTTCCTTTTTAAATAGAGTGTGACATGCTGGAGGCAGATAAGTTCCTTTTCCTTTATGTATTGGAGCCAACTATTTTCGTATACCCATCATATCTATGTCAAGACGGGAAGTACCATTACACTTTAGCAAAAGGATGCTTCCTACTAACATTTTCATAGTCATTGTCATCACCATTGTTGGCCTTCAGCTTTTAACGCGACACACCATATTTCAAACTTTGATAAAAGTCTTTATACTCTTTCATGTATAATATTCAATCATTAGAGAAAACATGTATTTTGATATACTCCAGATCCATTGGACATGATATCTTCTTGGCCTCATAGCAACGATCCGATAATTTATTATTTTCTGGTAACATTTGATTTGGCAATTCAAGTAATTTTGTGAAACTTTTATCCGACCATCCATTTTTTGCCTCCAGATTAAACAACTTTAACACCACTGACAACCGTGTAAAATCTGTGCATCCCTTATATAAAGGGGTGTCTTTATCACTACATATAATATCATAAATATGACATTCGTAAAAGAAGATTCCCCGATATTAAGTAACATATCCTCTAGTTGATCTTCCAAATATTCATCTTCATCCACTCTTTGACTTTGTGGTGCCCGACTTTCCTCTTTATCTACCTCAGCATGCCACGTCCATATTATATAATTTTGACATATACCATCACAACAGAGGTGTTGGGATATTTCTTTCTTTGTACCCTTACCGATATTCACACAAACAACACAAGGATAATAAAAGATATCATCATTGTCGGGAAGATGTTTATCAGTGTATTCGAGGAATTCAAGAACTCCTTTATCTTAAATCGGACCAAATATATTGGCTTTCATCCAACCATGATACATAACAACTTTTGAAATTTATACACGTATAATAATGTGAAAGTCTAATCCTAAAGCATATAAAAAATGTACTCTCATACTGACTTCAGCATATATACAACATAAACAAAGAAAAAAGGAATGAAGATGTTAAAGAGTATCGTACTTCAAAGCTGAAGAATCTTATGCACATAAGAAATGAAGATGTTGAAGAGTACCGCACTTCAAAGTGAAGAATCAAATAAACGAACAAGGTGAAGATTTGAGCATATACAACATAAACCAAGAAAAAACGAGTGAAGACGTTGAAGAGTATCATACTGCAAAGCTGAAGAATCAAATAAACGAAGAAGGTGAACATTTGAGCTTCAAATGAATGGATACGAAGATTTGAGCCACCGTGTGGTATCTGGCTTGCTTGTTCACCTAGAGCGCCTTATGAAAGAAATACAAATAATATTTGTGTTAATTAATTAGTACACCCTTTAATCGCGGTTGGACAAAGCAACCGTAGTGTAAACTTAAGTTTTATAACAACGGTTGAGGTATTCACCGTTGTTAAATCATTTACAATTTATTTTTTAAATAATGGAAATAAGTAACACACGCTTAATGTACTCTAAATTGGAAAAAATGTGTTGATGGGAATCGAAGCGTGCTACACATCATTTTTACTACGGTGTTTAAAATCAACCATTATTAATAAATCCAGCAACTCACAGGGCGCGGAAATTTTAACTTATTACTATAGTGTATATGGATTCGTCGTATACATGACATTATTGTTTGCGCGTTTTGTAGTAGTGAATATCTTAAATGATGATTGTCATATAAATATTAATTTAATTTATTTGGTTGTAGTAGTTGTCAGAATATACATAAAAATGATGTTGAAAAATATATGAGTATATGGTGTAGTGTACTTCAAGCGAAATGACAAAGTATTTGAAATATTTAAGAGATTCATAGAAAGGAGAACAAAGTCGATGTAACTTTGTTCAAGAAAATTTCAAATCTGAAACTAGAAAAGCATGGAAAGAAGGACATAATCGATGTAACTTTGTTCAAGAAAATTTTTGGATCTCTAAGACATGTATGCAACAATTGACCTAAAATGCTTTTCTCAATCGGATTGGTAAGTAGATACATGAGTGAACTAAAGGTGTCTACATGAAAGGTGCAAGAAGAATCTCGAGATAATTAAAAGGATCGATAAACTATGGAATTTTGTTTCCGTGAGATTCTGAAAGCAAAAAAGCCGTGATTACTTGCTATACAAATGCTGGTTGGTGTGGAGATAAGGAAGATCAAAGAAGCGCAACTGGAAACTGATTACTTCTTTAAAGTATTTAGTGCCCCAATCTCACAATGCAAGAAAGCAACATATGGTGGCATTGTCATCGTGTGATGCTGAATATATAGCAGAATCTTATGTCGCGTGTCAAGAAATTTGGATTAGATATGTGTTGGAAGAAATGTAGGTTGAAGTGAGGAAACCTATGGTGTTGCAGATATACAACAAATCAGCCATAAATCTTGCGAAGAATCCAGTTATGAAACAACCGGCTGAACATCATCCGATAACTGTATCAATGAAGTCGCCATCGAACGTTTTTTATCTCGTGAAAGGAGAAAGGCAAACGCATCGCGATAACCTAAAAGGGATAAGGCACGGTCTTGCGACCAAGAGATAGGGTAAGGGAATCTATTACGCGAAGGGAAGGTATTAGCACCCCACGCGCCCGTAGTACTCTACGGTATCCACTTCTACTTTCTATCTAATGGGTGTGCTTATTTGCTGCTTAATTGCTACATCTGTATGCTAAAAGAGAATGCATGTGAAAGAAAAGAAAATAAAAAAAACACGGGGAAAAGAAGGAAGTATTTACAAAGTTTGCTCGGTCGAGCCCCGTGACAAGATGCCTATGTATTCCCGCGTGCAATGGGAAAGTCAGAGCGTCGTAGTTCGCTCACATGTTTTGGTGTTTTGTGTTTTTACTTGTGAAAAGGTTTTAAACACAAAAAAAAGAAAACGCAAAAGGCGAAAGAGTTAGTGTTGGTTGGTTGTTTTACCTTGAGAAAGGAGTTTAAACCATTATTAAGTGTTTTGTTTTTGAAAAGAAAAGAAAAGCAAGTTTTAGTTTTAATTACATGCAAGGATGCAAATGAAACTAGCAAAGCAAAAGGTTAGACCTATGGTTGAAGATACAAGGGAATCTCTACCTATGTTAACATGCAAAGGATGTGAATCCTAAAGTCTAGGCTAGAGAACCAAACCTAACCAAGGGAACTGCAAGAAACAAACAAGCAAATATGCACAAATCACAAGTAGAATTGCCCTAAGGGTCTTTAAATAAACCAGAGGGTTCCGAACATGCTCCAACTACGGCCCCTTCATGCATCTCTATTCCTACTTCTCAAAAGAAAGTCATAAGCCCTACTTCTCATGATATCTAGGAAAGTAAGAGAATGCGATAAGTGAAGTAAAATAAATACCCGGATATTAAATCAGAAGAGCAACGCAAGCTATAGAAATACTCCGAAAACTTCAATCGCACCATGCAATGAGAGTAAACCGTGAGAATAGCTCGAGGCATCAAAGAAAGAGGATGCGGCTTGTGCGCAACAACAACGTCTGCAAGAAGGGAGTTAGATCCAAAAAGCAAACAAAAGGATGTACACGTGGGTGTACAAACACAAAACACCTGCAAGAAGGGAGTTAGACCCAAAAAACAAGTATAGAAATGCACACGTGGAATTTCAAGTGGCATGAGTGAAACATACTTTTAATCATGTTATTAAAAATGAATTAAAAAAAATGTTAAAAGATGTCAAAAATGTTCTAATATCCTAAAATGTCAGAATATGTTTTTTTTAATATATTTTTTACATGCCAAAACAATCGAAATCGAAATCAAAATTGATTAGGTGTTAGTATTATGTACATGAAAGCAGGGGGGTGCGAAACACAATTGGTCGACATTTTTACCAATCAATTGAAGATCAATAAATTCCTGAATTTGAGAAATAAATTAAGAATAATTCAGATTGACTATGATTGGCTTGTATTCGACAACTTGAATATATGGAGTATGCTTTAATATAATCTAAGTTATATAACTCAAACCCAAGTTAATTAGAGTTAAGAGTTTGTTATTTTGTCTACAAATTAGGTGGAAGTAAATTAGCATCTAAGTTAAGATTTTTCTAAAATACACCAATTTAATTTTTGGAAGGAATGTGTTAGTAAGTTATGACTAAAAAAATATTAAATGCACCATAAAATGTGTTGTTAAAATACACATTCATAAATACATAAATAACATCCTAATAAAACAACCTAAATCTCCCTCTCAAATGGTATCAAATGCCTTAACCAGTTTCTCATTCTTCCATTATATGATATCAAAAATCTTAAAATTGATATTTTTTATTCGAATCAAAAAGCACTTCAAGTTTTTTTATCTTAATCATTAGACATACCCACCACTATTTAACTTCTCATTTTGGCAATGGAACATTTATAAATCAAAACAAGCTCCCTAAGATAAGTTTGATTATAAAAGTTAAAGAGAGTACCTTTTTTTAACAGATTGAAAAGAGTACTTTTAACACGTGATTAACCATAAAAATTTTACATTTAAAATTAAAACATAATCATACTCGCTTTATGGTCTAAAATAGACCTGACCAAACCAACTTTAGTTTATTATTTTACTCAAGTCTTCATTCTTCCACCGTGTTTTCACTAGCAGCCCAATGACAAAATCAAATCTTATTTAATTCACACATTCAATTCAACCATTCAATCCATTTTTGTGACATAATTCCCACATTCCAAGTGTTGTCCTTTCATTATAAAATCCCATACTCCTCCATTATTTCTCCACAACACTTTCAACTCCAATTCCTATACTTATCTATTCACATTGTTCAATCCATTATATTTGCATCTCTTTATAAAAAACAATATTTTCTCTCTCCTTGGTCATTTCCATTTGCTAGCTCATGGACTCACACAAGCAACTTTTCATTCTCTTATGTCTTTCTCTAGTTCTTGTACTTCTCTCAGGTATGTGTATAATTATGAATTTATCATCTCATACAATCAAACACACACTACGACAATGAATCAACTTATGACCAATATATCTCCTTCGAGGTTTTTAAATATTGATCTCATTGCATTTGCTTAAAAAATTTCGCGATTTTGATTAGTTCGCAACTTGTTTTTCATCACAGAAATAATGAATATCCGTATCAATATCAGCACTTTTTTTTTTAATCAAAAACCTAAAATTAGTATGTATCTTGTTGATTATTATTTAGGGCTACAAGTTGAGGCCAAGCGTCACATCAAATACCATCCTTCAAAAGAATTGTTTGTTTTTGGTGACTCATACGTTGACACTGGCAACACCCCAAAAAGTAAACCTGGTTCATGGAAACAACCTTATGGCATAACCTTTCCCGGAAAACCTGCCGGAAGATTTTCCGATGGAAGAGTTTTAACTGACTTCATTGGTACGTATACTATAATTAATCCACTCCTTTCTAATAATATTATTAACAATTGGATTAGAATACTTCAAAGCACATGCTTTCTTCAAAGTGCATGCTTTTTAATTAATTTAATTTATATATCTCTCTCTACTTTTCTAGCTTTACTTGAAAAGTGATGCGTTGGGAATTAATTTTCACATGCTTTATTTCAGTTACTTTGTACTATATTTATATATACTTTGTATTATATTTATATATATTTTGCTATTCATTTTTCATGCTGGCTTGCCACTTTACCTTCTGCTTTTATCCATAATAATAATATATTAATTTGTTTCTTTCGAATTTATTCATAAAATAATGCATCACTATGTGGTGTCATGTGTTGCGTAATTTGATATAATGCATCACATGATAAGATTCACATCTCGTTTTGATTCAATTATATTTGTATTATATGTACACCAACTCATACCATTACTATACACTGTTACATAAGCAAAAAGATACTGTGAAATCTGATTGAGTGTAAAAAAATTAACTAATAATGCTATAAATTCATACATGTGATGCAGCCAAGTATTTGGGATTGAGATCACCAATTCCCCACAAATTCAGGAATGTAGTATCTAAAAATTATTTGAAGTATGGGATGAACTTTGCATATGGTGGTACAGGTGTATTTGATACATCCACTTCAGGTCCAAATATGACTACTCAAATTGATTCCTTCAACCAACTTGTTCAAGAAAATATTTATACTCAATCAGATATCACCAAATCCATTGCTTATGTATCTGTTGCTGGAAATGACTACAATCACTACTTGGCCACAAATGGTTCCCTTCAGGTAAATTATTTAACTTTAAATTGATAATATATTTATAATATTATTATTATTATTATTATAGGATAATGATAAATATATAATAAAATTAATTTGTTAAATATATATGTAGGGTTTTCCATCTTTTATTGCCTCAGTGATTAAACAAACCACCACCAATTTGGTTCATCTCCAAAGATTAGGGTTTAAGAGAATTGTTGTTGGTGCTTTACATCCTCTTGGTTGTCTTCCTCAATCTACTGCTCAAAACTCATTCCAAAGTTGCAATAGTACATTCAATAATCTTGTAGATCTCCACAACAATCTGTTGAATCAATCCGTGACGAAGTTGAACCAAGAAAGTAAAGATCATACCACCTTTGCTATTCTAGATATTTTTGATAGTTTTAACTTGGTGTTGAATAATCCTTCAAGACATAACATCAAGGAGCGTTTGAAGCCATGTTGCTTTGGAGTTAGTAGTCAGTTTAATTGTGGAAGTGTGGATGAGAATAATGTTAAGAAATATTTGGTTTGTGAGAATCCCGAATCTACTTTCTTTTGGGATCGGTTGCACCCTACACAAGCTGGTTGGAATGCTGTGTATAATGAGTTGAAGATTAAAAGTCTTCATCAAATTCTATACTAGAGATGAGTTGTGTATGTTTGTGCCATAATTTGCATCCTTTTGTAATTTCTTGTTTAATAAGGCACTAATCTTTCTTTTAATTTGTTAATTTATCCTTAAATTAATTGGTTTGTAAGTTGTAACTATTTCATGTGATTTCATTTCATAGTGTGCAGTGTGAAATTTATTATTATTATTATTATTATTATTATTATTATTATTATTATTATTATTATTATTATTATTTATAAAATCCCGTCTCGGCATCAAATCAGCTAATTGTGAAGCTAACACAAATATTTATAATGGTTTCATGTTAGTTCAATGACATAAGAGGACAAAATATGTATTTCAATATCAGTAGTTAGGGTGTTCAAAATTGAACCGGTTCATTAGAAAACATGAAAGCATACTAAATCAAATAAATTGAAATCTAAAAAAATTGCATTTGATTCGAACTTGGTTGAGTTATTTTAACAAAATCGCACGGTTTAGTTCGGTTTGCAGTTTGTATTTTATAAACTGAATCAAACCGCATTATATTACAACTTAAACTTCACTTAACCCACATCCTGTTGAGAATCAAGTTTGAGGCAAAAGTCCCACATTGGTAAGAAAAGGAAAGATTGAACACTATATAAGTGAGAGAACCCACACACCTATCACCTTAAGGTTTTAGGTGGTGTGGTGTGCCTCTCACAAAGGTGTGTCCCGTATATGCTCCCTCCTCGGAATTTCCTCCCTAACAGTGGTATCATGAGCATATGGTTTCGAGATAGGGAATGACTAACTTGTATCGAAACATTTCCCGCAGGCGGTGGGTAGAAGGTGCTCTAACAGTGTATGTGGAAGAGTGAGCTTTCACATGAGGGGAGACATTGTGAGCTTTCATATGAGGGGAGCATTGTGACTCACACTTGAGGGAGAGTGTTGAGAATCAAGTGTGAGGAAGAAGTCTCACATTGGTTAGAAAAACAAAGATTGAACACTATATAAGTGGGAGAACCCACACATCTATCACCTTAAGGTTTTAGGTGGATATGTGGTGTGCCTCTCACAAAGGTGTGTCCCGTATATGCTCCCTCCTCGGAATTTCCCCCCTAACACATCCTACCCAAACTTAAATCTATTATGCATTAGCCTTACGATTATGAATGATTTTCTCTTCGTCACATTAAACGTTTCAGTTTAAGTCTCTTCAAATCTCTCCTAACGGTATTGCACCTTCTCCTCATCTTCTTTTCCATGTGCATTTTGCCTCTTCTTCTTTAGTGCCTCATCACTACAAAATTAGCGACATGTTCAATCACATGGTTGGAGCGCAAGTGGCAAACTTGTTGCAACGTGAATTACATGTCACAAAGTTGTGACGTGTATTTCGCGTCGCAATATACATGCACAGATAACAAAACTTTACTTTGCAACAGACATGACAGGGACATGTAGCATCTTTATATATAAAGTGTTGTGACGTGAGAAACATGTCACAACATGGTGACATGTATTTCATGTCGCTAGCAAGTTTCTTATTTTTTAAATTAATTACCAAAACACTTGCTTTTCTTTTATAATTAATAATTTAATATACTAAAATTAATAAACTAAAATTAAAAAACTAAAATTATATAATAAATTTTAATTTAGTAAAACTAAAATTTAAAATTTCATAATTTAATATATATTAAAAATTAAAAAGTGTTAATTAATAAATATCTTACACAAATTCAAATATAAATTCAAAATAAATAAAAAGTTTTTTTACGATTCATCTTGGCCGGGATAATTATCAATGTCAAAATCATCATCGTTTCCGTCATTCTCCGGCTCTTGACCACAGACATTTTGATTTCCATCAAACCCTTGCATAAATCGTCTAATTTGCTCTTCCATATCAGATTGTCTCTTTGCCATGATCTCTATTTGCCGCTCGTGCTCTTGCCTCATTGCCGCCATTTGTTGCATTGACTCGCGTCTCGCCTCATTTAAAGGCAATTGTCTAACTGTTTCAAAGTGTTCTGGTGTCAGATTTGGTTAACGTGACTCTCCTTATCCATCTCTAACTATTTGAAATAGATTTCTATCACCAATTCTCAAGCCGCCCGCCAAATTTCCACCACCAGAAAAGCAACCATTAGGCCCTTTTTCGCCAATAACTTGATCCCAAATATAAAAATCAACATCCCGATTAAGCGGCCCCCCTCTATTAGAGTATATTGAGGATTATTTTCCAAAAAAATTGCGAGCAATGTCTGATAATCCTCTTACACATACATACAATAAAAAAATTTAAATTAAATACGTATATATATATATATATATATCAAATTACAATAAATTATATTAAATTATATTATATTAAAAAGTTGCCACATGATTTTCACGCCACAACTTTATCAGTTGCCACATGATAATCATGTAACACCCCTTCTAAAATTCCCCGAATAATATTAATTATATCAACGATTTAAGTCATAATTCATCAGAGTTAACACGGAATAGGGATGTCACAATTATTAAATAAAATAAAACTCCAAAATAACAGTAGCCATGCTACACTGAGGATCAAGATTTTCAGATAATTCAGCCAAACTAAGACCATGTCTTATACAGCGGAAAAATATCATAACCAAAAACGGAATAATCCAATCATTATTATTCCCAACAAAATTTAAAGAAACAATTAAACAATGTCTAATTCCTCAACTAACGTTCCCCAGTGTTACAATCTAATCAGAGCATGACACCGACACGCGGACTTAAATGATAAGCTCTAAAGCCATCCTCACTAACTCCTCAGCTGGTAACTTTAATCTGAAATTGTAAAGTAAGGGTGAGACTTCTCATAATTAAAGCATATTATAAGCTTCTCAATTCAACAATATATTACAAGCACATTAATCCACACATTTCAGCATAATTTCAGATTAAATACACAGTTACAACCATATAATCATCATGCACAACAATTAACAATCAGAGAATGGTAACACTGGATGACATCCTAACATGTTACAATTCCATGCAAATAAAATGCAGACTCAATGCATGTGGTACCAACACGTGACCAAGTCACCCAATACTGATCCATCCTCAACCGGATACAGTAATCATCGATTCGTCCATAAACACCCGGACACGAATCCAGCCTAACCACCCATCCTCACTCGGGTATCGGTTATCGGCAATCCAAGTCAAATTCCGCACAATGGGAATTAACTCCACCAAAACAATGCATATGCACGCACATCACTAGCATGCAACATCAATCAGTCTATGTACACATCAACTTAACATAACTGAATCAAACCAATCAACATGATATTTCAACCAATCATGCATACAATTAATAGCAGCATAAACATGATTTACATCCACACAATACCAATACATCCATCAACACAGGATCTCGGCTACATCCACTTCAATATGCATCAGTCAAAAGTCACCTATCTCGGAATTTGGCTCATTTTCAAAATAATTTCAAGTTTTGGAAAATATTTTCATTTCATAAAATAGAGCATTAAATTTAGGAAATAACGTCCAAAACGGCGCTCAAAACGGACTTACGGTTTGAAAGTTATGAATTTTCAAAGTTTGACATTTTTCAAAAAAATAAAGCAGAACCCGGTTCCTACATATGCAGGAACCGGTTCCTGAAAGGTTCCAAAACATCGCTTCTGGAAAAATGTATGGGAACCCAGTTCCTACCCATACAGGAACCGATTCCTGAGTGCATTTTCCGTTTTCACCAATTTTCAATGTGGAACCCGGTTCCTCCCCACTGGGAACCGGTTCCCACGTGTTGCAGAGCCATTTCCTGCACTTTTGACAGCATTCCTTCAATTTCAATCAAACCCAAACTTGCCCATACGAGTCCCAACATGGAAAACACTAAAACACATCCTATTGGCATCATTATCACATCAAACAACATATTCCCATCATTTCTTTTCATCTACTGACACTCTAATTGTTTTCGATACATATTCTGACACAATCTGACACAGTCTGGCACAATTAGGTATACACCCATGGAAACCTAGAAATTCCTAAACCAAGATTTCCTAACATGCTATGATCTATACGGTCAAACTCAAAACTGATAATATGAAATAACTAATCGAAATCACCCCTTACCTCGTGAGTTCTTCGAATTCTGACACTTTAGGTCTTTTCCTTCTTTCTCCTCTTCTCAACTTCACGTATTCTTGCTTTCTCCAAAAATGACTCTCTTTTCCTCCTTTTCTTATTTAATTCCTTTTTATTCCTTTTAACATAAATAAAATAAATTCATTAATGTAAGTAGAGTCTTTTACTCCTCACACCCCACTTTACTCAACACACCTCTAACATTTCCATAATTAATCTTAATAATCCAATATATTAATAAATTATGTCCTCAATTAAATTAATAATTAAAAATCATAATTATTTAATTATCGAATTATTTTGGGGTGTCACAAATCACGCCACAAAAATGTCATTAAATTTAAAAAAAACAGTAGCCACATGATTTTCACGCAACAATATTTTATCACTTGCCACGTGAAAATCACGGCACAAAATTATCGTTAAATTAAAAAGTATATATAAACAACATAAATTATATTACTTACATAAGCTTTTTGCGTGCGTTCGTCAACAAAACCCCTCGATTTCTTTGTCCGAGTCTTTTTAATCAACTCAACAATTAGTGGTGGTCTCCCCAAATTCTTAGTCTAAATAATAAAAATTAAATTTAATTCATAAAATATATTACGAATACAAATATAACTTAAAAAGGTGGTTATATTTACCATGCGTCGAACATGCTCCGTAATACTTATACTTCCGACAGTATTCACGCAACCCCCTTTTTCAGATGCCCTCATCTTCTTGAAATTTTCAGATTTCTCCTTAAATTCTTGTGACTCTCAATATTCAAGAAGTTGGTCAAAAACCTCTACGCCTATCCAATTGGGGCGAATACCATGAAGGTCATAATTCTCTCTAACACGCCACATTATGTCAGAAAGTCGCCTTGAGGTTCTGCCATAATTATTTTTTTTAATCAACTTCTCATTCAACGGATCCCACACACATTTTTCCTACAAGATTGTATGACATTAAAAATAAATAGTTAAGTAATTATAATGAATAAACAATACCTAAAAAACAATAATAATAAACTAAAAATTATTTATAACAATAACTAAAAAATAAATTAAATTTATAACGTAAATAAATAACAATACCTTAAATTTATTAAACCAGACTTCTTTATTTATAAGCTCTCCAAAGTTCTTCCAAAATTCTTTATACATATGCTGAATTATATAATTTATAACCTTGGCAGCAGTCCAACTCGGCGCGTAACTAAACACCAATATTTTGAATTAACAATATTAAATATAAATTTATATTAAAAATGAAAATGTATACATACTTATATAAAAATTTATAAATAAGAAACTTACGAGCTTTCATCGGGCCAAATCTAAAACCTCCCGTCAATGACATGAATCTCATCATGTGCCTCATCTAAATCACCATCGATAACATCCCAAATTTTAATAGTTATTAATTAATTATTATTATTTATTATATTATATGATAATTAATTAAATAGTGTGAATTGATGAATAATTGGATTATTTGCATATGTGTGTTATTTGGGTAATTTTGTTTTATGAGTAGAAATAAAATTTATTAGTATTGGGCCTAATTATAAAGAATATAAGTAATAAGGAGGTGTTAATTGTAAATCCCAAACAAGAGTGTACTAGTTAGTAAGGGTTGATAGGAAATATAGATTAGAATTTGTCATTTGAAGAAAAGAAGAGAAGAGAAAAGGAGAAGAAGAAGAGAGAAGAAGAAACCCTAAGAAGAGAATCTTCAAGAGGTAAGAGGGAGAATGTTCATTATTATTGTAAGTTATTGGGTAGTGATTAGTAACATGCTATAGGATTGGGTATATCAATTTTTAGGTTTTGGTTAACTCAAATTGAATTGGGAAATTGGGGATTTTGATGAAGAAAACTAGATTTGATGTTATGAATAGGTTTCCTATGATTTACACATGTCAGATTATGTTTAATTAGTGTTAAATAAGCATTAGAACTGTTTTGGGAAAGAAAATTTGTGGCTGGAACTGAACTGTCCTTAGCAGAATTTTTTTGCATAATTGTATGACCGTTGAGCGCGCGGGGTACCGCTAAGCGCGTGTTACTGTGTGCAGAAAAATGTCTCTTTTGATTATGCATGAATTGACTTAGGGGATTGCTTACTTATGATTTATCATTAATTTTCATGAATCTTAATAATTATTTTAATGAGTTTTGGATCGGTATTGGGTTCTATTTCGTTGAATACATGCTACTTGAATTTAGTGTATGTATGTTGTGTTTTGATGAATTGTTGAGGATAACATATGTTGGTTTGTATGCTATGTGTTATTTGTGAAGTAAGATGATAGTCTATGCTATGTGTATTACTTTTTGTTGATGAAATATGATGTTTGTGCAAAATGGTGGATAATTCAAAGTGTTGGATTATTATGATATGCTTGAATGATTAAGGTTTATGATAATCTTAATTGCATATGTTGTTGAGTAAATTGCACATGCATTCATGGGGAGATTTACTCCGGTATTGGTTGATTGATCCTATATGGAAAAAGAAGCAGTGAACTATGTGTTCATATTGGTGGCTTTGGTCTTGTCTGGATCAGAAGCGTAGGTTTGGTTCTAAGTTATTGAATCGGAAGTGAGGTGAGCTTGACGTTTACGATGGTATCACATGCATGAGTCACATTGCATTAATGTCTCATGTGTCATTAAAGAATGTGTGTTGTATGTTGAAATATGTGATAATTGGGTATGTGAATGACTTGATTGATTTTGTTGGTGACTTTTATGCTATATGTGATAAATGTGAATATGTTATACTTGGATTGTTTGTATAATGATGTTCATTGTTATTTGGATTTGTGAAATCTTATGGAATATCACATGAAGTGTGGAGAATTCTTTAATAGATGATGTTTCTATATTACTTCCAGTTATATACAATTTGATAATGATGTGAACTCTCACCCTTCTGTTGTGATGTTGCCTCTATGTGGATAACATACAGGTTCTGAGGATAATGGTGCTTCGCACGAGAATAGTGGAGAAGCTTACTTATTTTAGCTATTTTCCTTAGGTAGATAGTCATTTCTTTGGTCTATGTAACACAGGGGATTATATTTGAATTCATGTTATGATTTGTTTTATGAGAGATATTGTTATCACTCTCTTTTATTTCGGTTATGTAAGAGATTATGTGATGATTGACCTTGGTGCCTACTATATGTGATATGATTGGTAGTATGGGATATCAATCATTTATATTTTAGTGATGAATTAATTATTCCACAGTGAGATGCATGCTTCGTATTGTTATATGAAAACGTGAATTTGAATATGTGTTATGATCATGACCAATATGTTATTGGGTATTTGTGAGTACTTGTGTAACCAATATTATACCTCTTATGAGATGCATGATAAATTACTCCGATGTATGTTGTATTTATTATGGGGTAGAAAAGGGGTGTTACATTAGTGGTATCAGAGCAATGGTCGGTCAGATTGGCCAGGTTATTAATGATCGATACTGTTGTTTGTTGTTGTTGGATGTATTAGGATGATGGTAGCAGGAAGGAATGGTGATGCTATTGCTTAAGCCTTGGGGATGTTGGTTGGATCTCTTGAGCAGATTCCACAGGCGAATGCTGGTAAAAGAGATGAGGACGATGAGTTTTGTGCTTTGGGGAAGTTTCAGAGGAACAATCCTCCTATCTTTGAGGGTGAGGATGAACCTGACAAGGCGCAAGCATAGCTAAAAGCAATTGAGAAGATCTTCAGAGTTATGAATTATATTAATGCGCAGAAGGTGTAGTTTGGTATGCATATATTGGAAAAGGAAGTTGAATATTGGTGGAGCAACATTGTGCAGAGGTTTGATGAGGAAGGTATTGAGGTTAATTGGGATCTTTTCCGTGATGCGTTTCTGGAGAATTATTTTTCGGAAGATGTGCATGGAAAAAAAAGAGGTGGAATTTCTTGAGCTGAAACAAGGTAATGGAACTATAGATGAGTATGCTGCAAGATTTTAGGAGCTGATTAAGTATTATCCTCATTACAATACTATGAATGCTGAAATATCTAAGTGTTTGAAGTTTGTGAATGGTTTGAGACCTGATATCAAGAAGGCTATCATCAGATTACTTGTTTTTATAAGTTGGTGAACAAAAGTATGATTTATGATGAAGATAGTATGGAGAGTGCTTCTTACTACAAGAATTTGAATGATAGAAAAGGAAAAAGGTCAATTCCGTGGGAAGCCATATGATGACAAGAGGAAGCAAAAAGCTAGTTATAGCAAGAAGTCAAGTGGGGGATGAGCTTCTACTCCGATTAAGTGCTTCAAGTGTGGTGTGGAAGGGCATCATGCTTCTGATTACGGAAAGGATGTTGGAAAGTGCTGTAAGTGTGGCAAGATGGGTCACAAAGTTGTTAATTGTAGGTTTGGTTCGAATGTGACTTGTTACAACTGTGGTGAGAAAGGGAACATTAGTACCAAGTGTGATAAGCCAAAGAAGGAGCGAGCTAGAGAGAAAGTGTTTGCATTGTCCTCTGCTGAGACTCTAGTTGAGGATAAACTTATCTGAGATACGTGCTTTATTAATGGTACACCTTTGATTGCTATCATTGATACTGGTGCAACGCATTATTTTATTTCTTCGGATTGTGTTAAGAGATTGAATCTTGAATTGTCTGATATGCATGGAAATATGATTATTGATACTCCTGCTATGGGTTTTGTGTGTACTTCTGTTGCATGACTGAATTGTCCATTGAATATTTTTGGTAGAGAATTTCGGATAGATTTAGTTTGTCTTCCATTAGATCAATTGGATGTGATTCTTGGTATGAACTGGTTGGAATACAATCATGTTTTTATCAACTATTTTGACAAGTCAGTTATCTTTCTTGATTCTGGTATCGAGAGGGATTTGTTTTTATCCTCTAAACAAGTGGATGAATCTTTGAAAGAAGGTGTTGTGTTGTTTGCTTTGTTGGCATTGTTGGATCTTGGTGAGAAATAAACTATGGGTGAATTTCCTATTGTCTGTGATTTTCCTGAGGTATTTCTTGAAGATGTAAGTGATTTTCCGCTTGAGCGTGAGGTTGAGTTTTCGATTGATTTAGTTCTTGGAACTAGTCCTATTTCGATGGATCCATATCGGATGTCTACTTTTGAGTTGAAAGAGTTGAAGAGACAACTTGAGGATTTACTTGAGAAGAGGTTTATCCGCCCGAGTGTATCTCTGTGGGGTGCACCTATTTTGTTGGTTAAAAAGAAGGAAGGTTGTATGAGGTTGTGTGTTGATTATAGACAATTGAACAAGGTGACTATTAAGAACAAGTATCCACTTCCGAGGATTGATGATTTGATGGATCAGTTGGTTGGTGCTTGTGTTTTTCAGTAAGATTGATTTGAGGTCTGGTTATCATCAGATTCATGTGAAAGTTGAGGATATTCAGAATACTGCTTTTAGGACAAGGTATGGTTACTATGAGTATTCTGTAATGCCGTTCGGTGTGACTAATGCTCCAGGTAAATTTATGGAATATATGAGTTGGATTTTTCATGAGTATATGGATAAGTTTATTGTTGTATTCATTGATGATATTTTGATTTATTCTAAGAGTGAAGAAGACCATGTTGAGCATTTGAGGATTATGTTATCTGTGCTGAAAGAGAAGAAGTTGTATGTTAAGATCTCTGAGTGTGAATTTTGGTTGAAGAAAGTGAGTTTTCTTGGGACTGTGATTTCGAGTGGTGGTATTTTTGTGGATCCTTCAAACGTTGAGGTTGTATCTCAATGGGAGGCTCCGAAATCTGTTTCTGAGATTAGAAGTTTTCTTGTTTTACCTAGTTATTATCGTAAGTTCATTGAAGGATTTTCTAAGTTGGCGTTACCTTTTGACGCAGTTGACAAGGAAAGATCAAGATTTTGTTTGGACTTTGCAGTGTGAAGCTAATTTTCAAGAGCTGAAGAGAAGGTTAACAACCGCTCCTATTTTGATTTTGCCTAATCCGGCAGAACCATTTGTGGTGTATTGTGATGCTTCATTGATGGGATTAAGAGGTGTATTGATGCAGAATGGGAAAGTGGTAGCTTATGCTTCGAGGCAACTTAAAGTTCATGAGAGGAATTATCCGACGCATGATTTAGAGTTAGCCGTAGTTGTGTTTGTTTTGAAGATTTGGAGGCATTATTTGTTTGGTTCGAGATTTGAGGTGTTTAGTGATCATAAGAGCTTAAAGTATCTGTTTGATCAGAAAGAGTTGAATATAAGGAAAAGAAGATGGTTGGAATTCTTGAAGGATTATGATTTTGGTCTGAATTATCATCCGAGTAAAGCGAATGTTGTAGCTGATGCTTTGAGTGGGAAGTCTTTGCATATGTCAATGTTGATGGTGCGAGAGTTGGATTTGCTTGAGAAATTTTGGGATTTTAGTTTGGTTTGTGAAGCAACTTCTTCGTGTGTTAAGCTTGGTATGTTTAAGCTTACTAGTGGTATTTTGGATGAGATTCAAGAAGGTCAGAAATCTGATTTGGTTTTGGTGGATAAGTTGACGTTGATCAATCAAGGTCGAGGTGGTGATTTTTGGGTTGATGAGAATGGTATCATAAAGTGTCGTGATAGAGTTTGCATTCCCGATGTTGGAGATTTAAGGAAGAGAATTCTTGATGAAGGACATCGTAGTAGTTTGAGTATTCATCCTGGGGCTACTAAGATGTATCAAGATTTGAGGAAGTTATTTTGGTGGTCTGGTATGAAGAAGGATATTGCAGAATGTGTATTTTTGTTTGATCTGTCAGAAGTCTAAGATTGAACATCAGAAACCGTCTAGGTTGTTGCAGCCGTTATCCATTCTTGAGTGGAAGTGGGATATCATTTCTAAGGATTTTGTTTCTATATTTGCGAGGACTCCGAGTAATCATGATGTTGTTTGGGTTATTGTGGATTGATTGACAAAATATGCTCACTTTATTCCAATTTTGATGGATTATCCTATGGAAATTTTTTCTAAGTTGTATATTGAGAAAGTTGATAGTTTGCATAGTGTTCCGCCGAGTATTGTTTCAGTTAAAGATCTGAGGTTTACTTTGCATTTTTGGGAAGGTTTACAAGATGCTTTGGGTACGAAGTTGTGTTTGAGTTCGGCATATCATCCGCAAACTGATGGTCAAACTAAAAGGACAATTCAATCATTGGAGGATCTTTTGAGAGCTTGTGTTTTAGAACAAGGATGTGCTTGGGATAGTTATTTGCCTTTGATTGAGTTTACCTATAACTATAGTTTACATTCGAGTATTGGAATGGCTCCGTTGGAGGCTTTGTATGGAAGAAGGTGTAGGACGCCTTTGTGTTGGTATGAATTTGGTGAGAGTGTTGTGGTTGGACCTGAGATAGTTCAGCAGACTAGGGATAAGATTAAGATGATTCGGGAAAGATGAAGATTTTCCAGAGTCGTCAGAAGAGTTACAATGATAAGAGGAGGAAGGATCTTAGCTTTGAGAAAGGAGATCATGTGTTTTTGAGAGTTACTCATGTAACTGGTGTTGGTAGATCTTTGAAGCCATGCAAGTTGACGCTGCATTTTATTGGTCCTTATCAGATTTCCGAGAAAGTAGGTGAAGTGGATTATCAGATACATTTACCACCATCACTTGCTAATCTCCATGATGTGTTCCATGTATCTCAATTGAGGAAATATATGGCGGACACTTCTCATATTATTCCGTTAGATGATGTACAAGTAAGGGATAATTTGACGGTTGAAACATCACCGATGCGTATTGAGCATCGAATAGATAAGAAACTCCGTGGTAAGGAAATCGTTTTGGTGAAAGTTGTTTGGGGAGGTCCTGCAGATGGTAACGTGACTTGGGAGCTTGAGAGTTAGATGAAGGATTTGTATCCTAAGTTGTTTGTTTGAGGTAATTTTTGAGGACGACAATCTTTTAAGTGGGGGAGAGTTGTAACATCCCAAATTTTAATAGTTATTTATTTATTATTAATATTTATTATATTATATGATAATTAATTAAATAGTGTGAATTGATGAATAATTGGATTATTTTCATATGTGTTATTGGGGTAATTGGGTTTTGTAACACCCGGAAAATCATTTAATTATTTAAATGGATTATTGAGGAATTATTAGTTGGAATTTAGTTAAAGAAGAAATTAAGTGAATAATCGGTTTAGTCGGATAATTATTACTATGAGTAGGAATTAATTAATTAAAGTATTTAGTGAGTTTTATTATAATATGGGTAATAAAATGGGAAGTATTAATTAATTGGCCAAATAGAATATATGATAGAATATATGGTAGAATAGTATTTGAATTATTAAAATAGTAGAATAATTAATTAATTAATAATAGAGTATGATATTAAGGAGTATTTAAAGGAAGGAAATAATAGGAATAGGGTTTGTACGTGAGAAGAGGAAAACCAATTGAAGAAGGTGGAGGTACAAGGGCTAGGAGAGAATACCGGAAGTACGCAATCGGAACCGGAAAGTAGAAATTTGATCGGAGTTATAACCACCGTCAAATCTAAGGTAAGGGGTGGGGTTCTAACTTTCTAAACGGGATTATGATAAATCGTATGTGGGGATGAATTTATACGAAATTATCTGTGTTTGTGTAGACCGTATATGGATTAAATTGTATATAGTAGTATTGCTAGTGTTAATTGAAAGGTAAGAATGGTTGGAATTTAGTGACACAGTGATCGATCAGATGATGGTCACATCCTGGAAAACAAACAAATGGAGACGGGGGTCTTGAAATTTGGAGGCGGGGGCCTTGAAGAGTGGAGACGAGCGCCCTCTAGGGTGACTAAGGAGTGGAGGCGGACGCCTCCCTTGGAGAAGATGGGAGGGACGTTCATCCCTATCTGGGAGGGGGTAGGCACCTCTGTTTGTTTTGCACGTACAACATGCTTGTTTTAGGTACCTGCTATATATTTATGTGTAGGATAATAGAAATAACAGTGAATAATAATAAGATGAGCAAATAGCAATTGGATAGCAACATTTCAATGGAATAGCAGTGGGTGTGATTAACAGGATGGTACTGTAGCAGGGTCATAGAATAAAGTGTAGTAACAGCAATAATGTTAGATAATGGCAGAATGTTAATTAGCAGTAGAGAATGGAAATGTAATTCTGAGAAGTAATAATAATGTGTTCAATTAAATTGGCAGCATGATAATTAATTAATATTGGAAACATGGTAGATAGTAAGTTGGTAGATTCATAATGATTAATAGTAACAATAGGATTTAAAGTAGTACCAAAATAACCGGTTTAGTAAATTAAGCGATACAAATAGTTGTCTGGAATTAATTAAAAATGGTCGGAATGATTTGTATATTTTAGTAGATGATTCTGATTGCTTATTTTGTTGAATTTGTGTGAAGGTATTGTGTTGTTGATTGTGTTCGCGAATAATTAGCGATGAATATGTTGTTGTATGTTGAATTATGTGAAGTTGTAGGGTGTTTTCAGTGACGATAATTACCTCTGATTATTGGTAATAATCGTGAGATAGGCGTATGCCTTGTGAAGTGAACTTACGTTGTTAATTGCATGTTGTAGCATCGCATTTCATTTTGCATTTGTGAAGGCCTGTATTGGCGGATTTGTGAAGAAGGCTTATGCCTTGTGCCTCTGATAACTGGCAATTTAGTGAAGGGAGTTTAATCCACCGGTACCACATGCATATGCATTATTTGAGTCTCATTTGAAGTCATGTCGTTGTTAATTGCGAAGTAATTACAGGTTGTTGCTAACGATTAAGTGGTGTTGTGTAGTTGTTGATTGGGAATTTATTGTGACGTGTTAATTGTGATGTAGTAATTTTGTATGATTTAATCCTAATATATTATTTATCATACACATGTTTATATTGGTAGATATCTCACAGTTTCTTTTGTTGGCTGTTACCTTTATATTGGTAACGTGCAGGTAACGAGGAGTAAAGAGTCTAGTAGCGTATGGCGTCGTCGCTCTGATACGTAGCACTCGGGGGGTTGGGGGAATAAATGCATATTTGATTTTATATTACCTTCCGTTGCAAATTTTTGCATGTTGATACTTGAGAATTGTTCCTTGAATTAAGTTATTATGAAGGATGCTATATTTCGTTTGGAGTTTTGAAATATTATAAATCTGCTGCTTAGTTTTGAATAAATATGAAGTAATTTTTGAAGACTGATTAATTGTTATAATTTATTTGGATTAAAATGTGCTATGTATCCATTATGACATGCTTTTTAAGTTGACGGTTTGTTTTATGAAATGTAATGCCTCATATTTGTGAAATCTTTGGCACTCTGATTTAAATAATAAACGTGGGTAGAATTGGGGTGTTACAGGTTTTATGAGTAGAAATAAGATTTATTAGTATTGGGCCTAATTATAAAGAATAGAAGTAATAAGGAGGTGTTAATTGTTAAGCCCAAACTAGAGTTTACTAGTTAGTAAGGGTTGAGAGGAAATAGAGATTAGACTTTATCATTTGAAGAAAAGAAGAGGAAGAGAGAAGAAGAAACCCTAAGAAGAGAATCTTCAAGAGGTAAGGGTTAGAATCTTCATTATCATTTGATTGTATGTTATTGGGTAGTGTTATACCCCAAAATTTTCCCTCCCACTTCTCAAGACAATTCACATCTCAATACTCAAGGATTTCACAAGGGTTGACCAGACAAACCATCTCCTAAGCAATCAACCCAAACTAGGGTTATGCCATTATCAAGTCAAGATGGACTTCCAATGCTCCAAGTGATCATCATACCTCATCATATGCTTCAAGGGATCACCATGTCAAGTTTCAATTCTTACAAGTCAAAATTGCTCATCTAATTGCTCAGATGATTGAGAATGAGTTGTATTGGACAAAAAGTCAACTGTGGTCAACATACAGTCAAACTTCATAATTTTTGGTCAACACCAACATTTTGAAGTAATATTCATCATTTTTTCAAGGGTTGATCATGATTCCTCAAGAAAAGTCAAGATTTGATCAAAAGTCAAAGTTTCTAAATTAGGGTTTTTCAAACAAAAGTCAACAGAACTTTGACCAAGCATAACTTTCACATACTTTATTAGAAATTTCTCCACCAAAGCTCATTTTGAAGAGAATTCAATTCTCTACAACTTCATGTCTCACAAGCTTGGGCTAGAAATGCTTCATTGAGAAGTTATGGATCAAAACATTACAGGTCTTTTTAAAAGTCAACAAAAAATCATCTTTTTGCAAAGAAGTGTTCATGAGCATGGAAACTTCAAAGAATATGAAACCAAAAGGGCTGTTTAGAAGACATCTTGAGCTTTATAAAAAGTCCAAGAACACCCAAAAATGTTAAAAATTGAGCAAGATACAAATTGTGCAAGTTTAGCATTTTTGAGGAGGTGCATAAAGAGAAATACTTGAGAAAATAAAAAAAATTTCCGAATGGGCCTAACTTTTCTTGATTCAAACTTCTTTCTAATCCCAATTGGAACCTCCAAGCCCAAGGGCATGTTTTTTATCTTTTATTTTTATTTATTTTGGATTTTTATTCATTTAAAACAAATTTAATTAAAATAAAAGATATAAAATCAAATTTTAAATGCAAGAGTGATTTTCTTTCATTCTTGAGGTCCAAGCAAGCCAATTGATCTGATTATTTCGAAATAATGAGGATTGGCAAGAGATTTGATTGAAATTGGCTCAAAAAGGAAATATTTGGTTTTATTCCAAATCAAATATTTTCTCAGTGATTAATTCTTGACCTAATTCACTCTAGTATATATACACACTGATTCCAGATGCCACAAGAACAAATTTGATGCCTCAAGAACCCTAAACAAAGTGCAAAAAACCGTGACATTCAAGCAACATAGCAGTCAGGTTTTTGCTTTGATTCAAGAAATTCCAAGCCTTGCAATCACTTCCTGGAGGTCCTCTGATCCGTTCCAGACACTTACAGATCGCAAAAGCATCCAGAAACACGAAATCACTATCACGGGTTGCACACTTATTTTTCAAAATCGATTTTGATCATACACTCATATTTAACATGTTTCGATTGCTTTTTCATGTTTAGAATTTTGTTTTCAATGTTCCTGGATGGTTTGATTCGTGTTTAGTTGCAGATTAAGGATGTTGCCATTACTAGGGTTTTGAAGCTCTAAATTGGGGTTTCTCAATCCAAGTAAAATTAGCCAAAACGATTGGCACCATTGCATTCAGGAGAGGTTTTCTAGTCGAACCATGCCCCCACCTGAATTTATATTACATATTGTGAATTTTTGAAACTTGCAGGTACTGTAGTGACGGACAAAGCCGTCACTAATGGCTTTAGCTACGATCAAAAAACCGTAGGTAAAACCCTGGTACAGAATGGGGAAGATGACCCTGCGCGCGTTTTTTCTTTTTTTAAATATTTCCAATTTTTAATTACGCTTATAATCTCATTGTTCTGTATTACTAACACAAAAGCAGGTTGGGTCAGATGGCAAGGGAGGCGCGTGTGTGACTCTGAGGACCTGGGTTCGATCCCTGGCTCCTCACATATATTTTTATCTCTTGCAAAACTAACTCATTTTTTTTCTTATTTTCTTCAATTTTCTTATTTCGTTTAATTTCTTTTCAAATATTTTTCTAACACATCAAAAAATCACAATTTGTTTTCTTTTTGCATTTAGGTCAGAAAAATGTTTATTTAATTTTTAACATGAAAAAATAATATTTTTCATCCATATTTTAATTAATTGTTAATTAATCAAAAAATTAACTTTTAATTATTTTTCTATACTAAAATTAATCCAGAAAATTCCAAAAAAATATTTTCTCATCTAGTTAGGTTTGCTAACCCTAAAACTTTTTTCCTCACTCAAAAATCTTTTTCACTAACATTATTTTCTCTTATTTGCAATTCGATTCTTTTTCCGATTATTGTAACTGCTCCCGAGTTGTAATAGTTAGGTCTATTTTCTCGCATTTTCTTTTCCAATATTATGTAACTTCTCATGGGATGTAATAGTTTAATTAGGTTTTACTTTCCGCACTCCTCAATTATGTAACTGCCCCAAAGCCATGTAATAGCCTAGGATTTATTTTCCGCACTTTACATTCCCGCAATTTACTTTCCGCACCTATAAACTGCTAGTAATTAGGTGTGTATGGAAAGATTAATTCAATCAATCTAGATCACTAATACAAGAAAAAATATCTGAAAAAATACACTTTTCTCACACATGCACCCCCCTAGGGTATTCTCTCTCGTTGCCTTATGAATAATGGTCAAGTCCCTCGAACGTAGGGGTATCTTAGTACGGTTGCCTACAATATATCATAACAGTTCCTTCAACTTAAAAGATCATAGTCCCTCGATGTTGCCTACGAATACATGATCTCGTCCCTCGGTTGTTGCCTACGAAAAGTGATGATCGTCCCTACAAATGTGCTAGGATATCCCTACAAGTTGCTTTCTATGACCATCCGATGTCCCTTCGAACGTCCCTCTACATCCAACGAATAGGGTTGCCTACCAACTAATGGTATGGATAGTGCTATTCTAAAGGAAAGTAAAATAACACGGAAACAACCATTCTGAGTAGGTAATAGACTCTTAATTGCTTGCTCTATCAAAACACTCTTCACACCTCACACCTTTCAAAAAACAATTTCAAAACACTTTGTATACATTCCAGCGTGAATCATTACAAATTCCTTTTCCAAAACGAAACATTTCCAAACACTTCATATACATTCTAGCGTGAATCATTATGAAGTCAAAGCGAAATGCTTTTCAAAAACATTTTCAAACACACAGAAAGCAAATTTCAAAGTGAGCTAAAGCAATTAAGAGCCCATAGATAACTATAGATGGAAAGGATGCTTACACCTTCCCTTTTCATAACCACCTCCCTTACTCAAAATCTAACGAAGGTCTTTTCTGTTCTTTTCACCTTCCCTTAATTGGATAAAAGAAAAGTCGGTGGCGACTCTTGCTATCCGCAACATTTGCGAGCAAACGCAAAACAAACAAGTCAGTTCTCCCACTGTGTTACAGGTAGTGATTAGTAACATGCTATAGGATTGGGTATATCAATTTCTAGGTTATGGTTAACTCAAATTTAATTACGAAATTGGAGATTTTGATGAAGAAAACTAGATTTGATGTTATGAATAGGTTTCCTATGATGTACACATGTTAGATGATGTAATTAGTGTTAAATAAGCATTAGGACTATTTTGGGGAAGAAAATTCGTGGCTAGAACTGAATGTGCATAATTGTATGGTATGCGGGGTGCCATTAAGCGCCCTCTTGTAGAAAAAGTCTCTTTTGATTATGCATGATTTGGCTTCGTGGATTGCTTGCTTATGATTTATCATTAGTTTTCATGAATCTTAATAATTATTTTAATGAGTTTTGGATTGGTATTGGGTGTTATTTCATTGAATACATGCTACTTGAATTTAGTGTATGTATGTTGTGTTTTGATGAATTGTTGAGGATAACATATGTTGGCTTGTATGCTATGTGTTATTTGTGATGTAAGATGATAGTCTATGCTATGTGTATTACTTGTTGTTGATGAAACATGATGTTTATGCAAAATGGTGGATAATTCAAAGTGTTGGATTATCGTGATATGCTTGAATGATTAAGGTTGGTGATAATCTTAATTGCATATGTTGTTGAGTAAATTGCACATGAATTCATGGGGAGATTGACTTCGATATTGGTTGCTTGATCCTACATGGAAAAAGAAGAGGTGAACTATGTGTTCATATTGGTGGCTTTGGTCTTTTCCGGATCCGAAGCGTGGATATGGTTATAAGTTATTGAACTAGAAGCGAGGTGAGCTTAATGTTCGCGATGGTACCACATGCATGAGTCACATTGAATTAATGTCTCATGTGCCATTAAAGAATGTGTGTTGTATGTTGGAATATGTGATAATTGGGTATGTGAATCACTTGATTGATTTTGTTGGTGACTTTTATGCTATATTTGATAAATGTGATTATGTTATACTTGGATTGTTTGTATAATGATATTCATTGTTATTTAGATTTGTGAAATCTTATGGAATATCACATGAAGTATGGAGAATTCTTTAATAGATGATGTTTCTATATTACTTCCAGTTATATACAATTTGATAATGATGTGAATTCTCACTCTTCTATTGTGATGCTGCCTCTATGTAGGTAACGTGAAGGTTCCGAGGATAGTGATGCTTCACACGAGACTAGTGGAGAAGCTTAGCTTATTTTTGCTACTTTCCTTAGGTAGAGAGTCATTTTTATGGTCTATGTAACACGGGGGATTATATTTGAATTCATGTTATGACTTGTTTTATGAGATATATTGTGATCACTCTCTTTTATTTCAGTTATGTATGAGATTATGTGATGATTGGTCTTGGGGCCTAGTATTTGTGATATGATTGGTAGTATGGGATATCAATCATATATTTTGCTGATGAATTAATTATTCCGCTGTGAGATGCATGATTCGTATTGTTATATGAAAATGTGAATTTGAATATGTGTTATGATCATGACCAATATGCAATTTGGTATTTGTGAGTATTTGTGTAACCAATGTGACGCCTCTTATGAGATGCATGATAAATTAATCTGATGTATTCTATATTTATTATGGGGTAGAAAAGGGGTGTTGCACCATCATCCTCATGTGCAAGTACATGTGTGGGACGTGGGGTGCGAGATCCTCTGGTCTGTGTGGGACGCGGGCTGCTGGATCCTCTAGCCTGTGTGGGACGCGGGCTGATGGATCCTCCACTCTGGTACGTTACTCGGCATTTCTTCACCATTATACATCCAAACCCAATAATTTTCAATGAAACTTCTTCTATGCAAATGACGTGTTACTTCCTCTAGATCACTAATTATTGGTCTACATTCACATTTAAGACATGGACATCTAACTCCTCCTTCGCTTCGACAACATTTTTGAGCAAACGCCCACGTGATAAACCCATCAAATCCAACTATAAAATTGGGTTTAAGTCCACGTCTTCCTAGATATGTTCTATCGTACATCCAACTACGATAATACCGATAATATTCCATATTGCACATTTATACAATCATTGTCTTTTTAATTAGAAATATTAATCAACTTAATAATATTGTTAAACGTATACTATTTAATATTTACTATTCTTAAAATTATTATTTTTATTTTAACTATTAAACATGTACCATATAAATATATATTATATATTAAAAAATACTATTAAATATATTGTTTTTGTTTTAATTATTTAATATATATTTTTCTTATATATGTCCCATTTAAATATATATTATATGTTAAACGAATACTATTAAATATATATATATATATATATATATATATATTTGTTTTTAAAATCAATAATCCTTTAAAAATTATATTATATTTGTAACACGGTGGGAGAACTGTCTTGTTTTGTTTTGCGTTTGATCGCAAATGTTGCGGATAGCAAGAGTCGCCACCGACTTTTCTTTTATCCAATTAAGGGAAGGCGAAAACAACAGGAAAATACCTTCATTAGATTCTGAGTAAGGGAGGTAGTTATGAAAAGGGAAGGTATTAGCACCCTTTCTATCCGTATTTATCTACGGGCTCTTAATTGCTTAGCTCACTTTAATTGTTTTTGTGTGTGTGTTTGAAAAGATTTTTGAAAAGACATTTCACTTTGACTCCGTAATGATTCACACTGGAATGTATACGAAGTGTTTGGAAATGTTTTTTTTTGGAAAAAGGACTTTGTAATGATTCACATTGGAATGTATACAAAGCGCTTGCAAATGTTTTGAAAGTGTGAGGTGTGAAAAGAATATTTTAATTGAGCAAGGAAAAGAGACTTATTTACCTACTCAGAATGGTCATTTCCGTGTTATTTTGCTTTCCTTTAGAATAAGACTATCCATACCATTGATTGATAGGTAACCTTATTCATAGGATGTGAAAGGGACATTCGAAGGGACATCGGATAGTCATTGAAGGCAACTTGTAGGGATATCCTAGCATATTCATAGGGACAATCATCATTTTTCGTAGGCAACAAGTGAGGGACTAGATCATGTATTCGTAGACAACATCGAGGGACTATGATCTTTTAAGTCGAAGGGACTATGATGATATATTGTAGGAAACTTTGCTAAGATACCCCCCACGTTTGAGGGACATGACCATTGTATTCATAAGGCAACAAGAGAGGATACCCTAAAGGGGATGCATGTGTGAAATATGTGTTGTATTTAGATATTTTATCTTGAATTAGAGTGATCTAAGTTGATTTTATCTTGCCATACACGCCTAGTTACTAGCAATTTAATAGGTGCGGAAAATAAATTGCGGAAATGTAAAGTGCGGGAAAGTAAATGTCCTATGCTATTATATGGCTTTGGGGCAGATACATAATAGGGGGGTGCGGAAAGTAAAAGCAGAAATGTAAATCTACGCTATTACATGAAAATAACCTTGCAACCTATACATCCTTTCTAGAATTTAAATGCAACCTATACATCCTTTCTAGAATTTAAATGCAACCTATACATCCTTTCTAGAATTTAAATGCAACCTATACATCCTTTCTAAAAATTGGAGTTTCTGGTGGGGAATCTGCTGAGTGTCAGAAGTGGGCTTCATCTAAGGGTGCGTGGGGCTTCGGAGATTCGATCTTGGGGGCGTCTAGAAGGGAGCTTGGAGAATCTGTCTTGAAACATCCAGTGGAGCTCGGGGATCTAGTGCTGGAAGGTTCCAGAAGCCGGGGCTTCTGGAGATTTTGGATCTAGATACGTCTAGAAGCTGGAGCTTTTGGGGACTCTAGATCTGGATACATCTAGAAGCTGGAGCTTCTGGGGACTCTGGATCTGGGGACATCCAGAAGCTGGAGCTTCTTGGGACTTCTCATCTGGGGACGTCTAGAAGCTAGAGCTTTTGGGAGATTCTTCTGGAGAATCCAGATGTTGGCACTTCTGGAGATGGAACTTCTGGGAATCCAGAAGTTGACCTGCAGTCAAAGACGCTGGAGGGAAGCTCCGGTCATCTTCTCCGGTTGCTTCCAAAATCAAACCTGCATAAATAATGAAAATAAATGCAAACAAAGGGACCCTACCCCCCTAAATTGAGGGCTACGAGTTCAATGGTGGTATCAGTTTGGTCTGAATCGGCCTGGAAACAAGGATACGATGAAGCAGTAGCTCCATGCCCTAACAACGGTATATCATGATTCCTGCGTAAAAAATCATGCACGATGGTTCTAAACAATCACAAACATCAGTATAAGCATGAATATGTAAATCGAATCAGTTTAAACATCATGAATTAAGAGTTTGAATTTCATGATTTTTACTACCAAACGGGTGCAACTTGGTTGGCACGTTCTGGGCACGATCTGGCTTGGGTAAGGCTTGGGATTGCCTTCTGGAAACTTCAAGAATGTGATGGAATGCTTGAAACGCCTTGGGAACGGCTGGAGATTAGGTTTCTAATGGTGCAAGTTTCTTGAGATTTTTTGTAAGAATGAGAGCTGCTCTTGAGGCTAGGGTTTTTCTCTTACAGCCCTCCCTTTCTTCTATCTGATCTTGTTAAGTATTTATAGGAGTGTGCATTAGGTCAAGCATAATTGGAAAATACATTGCCTTGAATGGGAAAATATTTAATTTGGAATTTTCATCAAATCTTGCCTTTTTTGAACAAATCTCCATTAAGTCTCTTGCCAATCAACCAAATTTCGAAATAATCAGATCCCTTGGCTTGCTTGGACCTCAAGAATGAGAGGAAATCCATCTTGTATTTAATATTTGATTTTATATCTTTTTTTTTAAAATTAAATTGGTTTTAAATGAATAAAATCCAAAATAAATAAAAAATAAAAGATAAAAACGTGGCCTTGGGCTTGGAGGTTCTCATTCAAATGAGAAACAAGTTTGAACTAAGAAAAGTTAGGTCCATTTAGAAAAAACATGATTTTTTCAAGTATCTCTCTTTATGCACCTCCTCAGAAATACTCAATTTGCACAACTTGTATCTTGCTCAATTTTTAACATTTTTGAGTGTTCTTGGACTTTTTAGAAAGCTCAAGATTTCCTCTAAACAACACTTTTGGTTTCATCTTCATTGAAGTTTCCATGCTCATTAACACTTCTTTGCAAAAAGATGACTTTTGGTTGAGTTTTAAAAGGACCTATAATGTTTTGATTCATAACTTCCAAATGAAGCATTTCTAGCCAAAGCTTGTGAGACATGAAGTTGTAGAGAATTGAATTCTCTTCAAAATGAGCTTTGGTGGAAAAATTTCTGATAAATTATGTGAAAGTTATGCCTGGTCAAAGTGCTGTTGACTTTTATCTAAAGAACCCTAATTTAGCAACTTTGACTTTTGATCAAATCTTGACTTTTCTTGATGAATCATGGTCAACTCTTGATCAAATGGTGAACATTACTTAAAAATATTGATGTTGACCAAAAATTATGAAGTTTGACTGTATGTTGACCACAATTGTCTTTTTGTCCAATACAATTGATTTTTAGCCATCTGAGCAATTAGATGAGCAATCTTGACTTATAAGGCTTGAAATTTGACATGGTGATCCCTTGAAGCATATGATGAGGTATGATGACCACTTGAACCATTGGAAATCCATCTTGACTTGAGAAGAGCAAAACCCTAGTTTGGATTGATTGTTTAGGAGAGGGTTTGTCTGATCAACCCTTGTGGAGTGATGGATTGTCTTGAGAAATAGGAGGGAAAATTTTGGGGTATAACAATATTCATCTTATTTTTTTTAATAATATTTATTATTTTGATTTTCATTAAGATAAAACATATATGATTTTTAATAATATATCCTATTAATTTTTAAAAACAACAATATATAATAGTTTTTCTATTAATTTTTTTAAAAAAACATATAATATATTCTATTAATGTTAATATTAATATATAACAGTTTTAATAATATTAATATATAACAATTTTAATAATAGTTTTAATTTATCAGGTTTTTTCTAATAGTTTTATAAATATTAATAAAATATATAAATAATTTTTCATTTTTATTTTATTTACTATATTCTATTTTATTTTTTAATTTTTTACAAAATAAGTATTAAATATTAAATATTTAATTTATAATTTCGTTTTATAATAATTAATTTTTATAATAACCTAATAAATCTATTAAAAATATATCACATTATAAATAAACATACACTAAAATTCTGGAAATAAAACTTACCTCTTCTTCAATCTACTCCACCTTCTTCTCCTTCACCTTCTTCTCTCTTCAAAATTTGGAAAAAAAACCAACATTTAAAACAAAATATAGTATGAATATAAATCAAAATTATAAAGAAAAACGGATGTAACTTACCTTTGATATAAGAATAGATGAAATTTGTGAAAAAAATTTGGGATTGAAAGGTATGATAAAATGATTTGGGATTGAAAATTTGAAGATTTGGGGATTTTGGGAGAGGAAAGGGTTCTGGTTTTGGAGACGAGAGAGCAAAGAAGGAAATAAATTATAACTATGAATGGAACATGGATGGAAGCAAGACGCGTAAGTATATAACCTACTCAGCGACATGAGAATCACGTTGCAACCTTGCCACGTGAGACTCACGTCGCAAAATGACAACTGTAACATTAATTAATGTCCCTGCCTACAATGCCTGCCACCATGTGTTTACTGTGGAAAATGGTAAACAACCGCTAGTCTTCCCAAAGCCCCAAAAACTAAGGGTTACTTCCAAGATCGACTAGTTGATCTTAAGACATGTGCTAAGAAGATGAAAAAATGACTTGTTCTGTCGAAATTCTTACTATGAGAAACAATTTTCTATAAATAAGGGAACAAGCATAAATGAAGTTTCCACGCTATGGTTTGACCGACTGACTGGTAACCCATAACCGACAGAAGGACCCTTTATTTATAGTGATTACAACATAACTGCCTATACACAATATCTACTTGATACGTTTCTTAGCCTAAGACAACTGCTCCTCGAGATTTCGCCATCTATTTGACTCTCAATCAGAACAAAAAAAATCTACTTGCAACTGCTAGTGACTTCAAATTTTAAATATTCCCGCTTCTGGATTTGCTTCGACACCATCTACACATAACCAAATAATCCAAATTCCTCTATGTCTTGGAATCCCTCTGGTCGAAAAAGCCAATTTCGACGAACTTGCTCGCCACATGCGTCGAATTCCCTTTTTGCTAACCCTTAGCTCTTAAATCCTATTGAACATTTGAATTCTTTAGCTTCGACAAAACCAAATTTTGACCACCTTGGCTTTAATATCCTTACAATCCTTATTTCAAAGGACCACCTTACTTATAGGAAAAAAATATACCTTAAATATTATTCAAGGTAACAAAATGCCTCCCAGAGATGCCATTTTCGAGTTCGACGCATACGAGATAATGGCATCTTTGAAGTGTCGACCATCAATCATCGACCAAATCATTTCCACTTCTTCCTCAGTTGACGTAACTGTTCCACTTTTCCGTGACGTCATGAGATCATGATAGCGTATCATGCTTTAATCCTTGAGACGTGCAACATTTAATTCCACCATCATTGCACTTTTCAGTGGGAGACGTGGCCCACTACCTTGCTATTCTCTCTCCATGTGTCTGCAGAAGTGGCACGATCTTGAGGTAGAAAAATCAAACGTTTTTTTTTAAATTTCTTTTCTCATTTTTAGGGTTTGTAAAAAACCCTTTTTCTTCATCATTTCAACCTTCTTCCAACTTCGTTCTCAACCTAACGTGTCTTCAGAAAGAAAAATCTCCTATTTCTTTTCATTATTCATCATCTTCAAGCTCTCTAATCCTCTCCATTGGCAAGCGCTAGCAACAAAACTCCTTCTTCCGCAGCATTCTCTCGTCCACTCCTCATCCACGGAAAGAAGTATGTTCCAGAACCTCCTTATTTTGAAGAGAAAACCAAGATATGGAAATCTCAGGTACTAATTCCTTTTTCTCTTGAAGATAAACCTCTGGCCTTTCTGGGCCCTCTTCCTGCAGAACAACACCTAGAAATATCTGTAGATGACGAACATGTATTTTTTCCAAATAGTCGTCTCACCAAACCATTAGTTTCACTCAAAGAACCCCTTTCGCTTCAATATATAGATAGAAACTGCCCTAATTTGAGTACTTGGATGTCACGTTTAGAACAAGAAAAACTTGATCAGTGGAATGACTTAGGTATTTATACCATACTAGAACTCTCTCGTTGTGGTCCTCCTTATTCTTGTGGCGTGCTGCTGGATGCAATATATTTCTGGGAGGGTTCAACCAATACCTTCCATACAAAATGTGGCATGATCACTCCTACTCTGTTTGATATTGCTGCCATCACATGGTTAAAGCCGATTGGTCGAGTTTTAAACCATAGGGAAGTTGCTCCTATACCTATGAAGTTTGATATAGGCGAGACCCGTAAACTGACATACAACAACTTTATCGACCACCACGCCAAAACTTCTGGTCCTGTTACTGATGAAGAGCACGTAGCGTTTCTGACCTTATGGTTGTCTCGCTTTGTCTTTTTCTCTAGGTCCATGCAAGTAGCCAAACCGTTTTCATATCTGGCTACCCAACTTCATCAAGGTAGAGATATTGCTTTTGGCCAGATGATATTGGCCTCTCTCTATGAATCATTAACTGATGTTGTAAGTCAAATAAAAACTTTTGATCCCACAAACTCCAAAAAGAAGAATGTTTTGGTCCATGGCCCCTTTTGGTTTTTGCAATTGTGGCTAAATGCGACTTTCTCCAATGATATCAAGCCACACAGGATGAAAAAGGTAGCGTTCCCTTCATCTCAGAGTCACATTGTCTGGAAACGCTTACTCCCTCTGACTCCCATCGACAAAACTTCTCCAAATGTCGAAGTGTTCAAACTCTTGTTCAATATCATGTTGACTCACGCTGACTTTGAGCCTTCCATGGCCCTGAATGGTTCACTAGACCCTTTCCTCCCATGAGAAATGAAGAAAATAATAGCTCTCTAGTTATCTGGAGGCACTTTTTGACTCCTCAATTTCTATCGGTTGTAATTTTTGGTACCACTCCGGGCTTAGTTTCTTATCAGCCTAATTTCGTGGCTCGACAATTTGGGCTATTTCAATTTATCCCCAAGTCTTTGTTTTCTTCTTATGAATTACTGCTCAATATTACAAGAGACCAACCTTATAAGACCTTCAAAGGAGATGTCGAAAACTTTTGGGAAAAAGGCCCATGCTTACTTCTACTCGTTTCTAACCAGCGTTTTACTATACCAAGGAATTTGAGCCTTGGTGGCGGTCATACATTGCTGCGTATATTGAGCAAAACTAACTGAAGCAAAGCTAGAAAAACTAACTGAAGCTTTTAATCTTTTGCAGGAAAAATCAACCAGATGTAAGACTACTCACATCAAACAAATTCAAGCTTTCCAGCAGTACTTCCGAGTGGTGTATCTACCCAATAATATTCATCGGACCATTTTTGAAGCGACCGAGGAGCTAAAGGAGAAGGTAACCGACAAGATTCCAAAACTTAAATTTCCTGGTTTCGCGAAAGACAAATATCTTTACGCACTTCATTTTGGAAAAATTAAGTTTCCTCCTTTACCAACTAGCCCTTTAGATTTGGCCTTTCGCCCGCGTATCCCAGACTGGTGGTATAACTCTTGGTTGAACGTGCAAAACACTTATAAGAAAAAGGATGAAATGGTGGTGCCGACAAAGTATTGGTTAGACAACTACTCATGTCCTCTACATATTGACCCTCAATATGTTAGAGGGCTTACTATCATACCAAATGATAACAACTTCTGGAAAGCTTAACTTCTTTTCCATTTCGACTTCTCTTATTTGATCGTTTTTTATTTTTCTTCTAGCCATCCCTATTTAGGTAGAACAAGAGACTCATGTCGACCAAACTGGTCCTTTGACGAAAAAGGTTCAAACTCAAACTTTTGCCAATTATCATATCTAATTTGGCACATCTAACTTAGCCAAACTTTTGCTGATCATCCATGACAACACCCCCTTCGATGATGACACCATTTCCACTTTTCTCAAGAAAACTGATTCTCCTGTAGGTGTATTTGAATACTTTCTATTCCTCCGATGTTGACTGCTTCCTCCATAAAATCCAAAAGGTCCAAGAAGGACAAGCACCATTCTACTGTAGGACTGAGGTATTTCTTGTCGACTTAACTTCTTTTTTCTCAACTGAAACACCAAATTATATCTTCTTTTCTGTATTTATCCATGTCTTGATATTCAGTCCCCTCAGCACTCCCACAAATCCAAAAGCCACAAAAGGAAAAAAGATTCCCCTACTAAGGACAAGGTGGAAAAAAAGAAAAAGAAAGACAAGGTACCTGTGGCCCAAAAACCCGAGGCTAACCTTGGCTCAGACGCTGCTACCACAGTGGCGGAAACAACTATTGTCAACCCATTACCGGTTCCCAACACTGTTGGAACTTCAGGTTCAGTTGGGACCACCGTTGCAGTTTCTGCTGAGAAAGATGCAAATGTCGACCCTGATCCGTCGACAGAGGCACTTGTCGTTTCAATTTATTTTCTTTTTAACTTGTTTGATTTGTTTTATTAATGCATTTCCTTTCTTTCTTTAGGTTGAAGCCTCTGTTCAACAACAACAACGTGTGGCCAAGTATTCTCCACTGTCAGAGGCTTCTTCCCCTCGTCATAATGAAACTCCTATTGTTGCTGCTGTTGAGTTCATTGATTTGATTGTTTAGGCTACTGTTAGTGACTTTGACTCAGTCACTAGTCCTGCCACACATAAGGATTCTAGTTCGAATAACTCTAACTCTAGTTTTTCAGATTCCCTGCAGGATTCAAAGGCAAATAAATATGCCACCACTTCTCAACCTCTGCCCCCTCCTGAAGGTGCGCCTCACACTTATGAGCGAGAAAAAGTTTATTCACCCACCATGTCAACAACATTGGTGGCCAAACCTTCTGCTCTATAGGAAATATCTAGGCTGCGTAGCGTAGTGTCTCACACTTTCTTCTGACTCCGACCAGTCTCAAATTCACAACGACAAATTAGGGCCTGAGGCAACAAAAGTCAAAACTTTAACGACTTAAATTTGTACGTATGCCTTGAATCCCAATTTTCCTCATTTGCTTCATTCTGATCCAACTATTAGTCCAGAGATTTCGGATGCGCTCACTCAGCTGAAAAATCTTAACATTTTTGAATCGACTTGGTTCATGATGACAGTATTTGAGTAATTATTCGTTCCTATGCTCTGTAACGTTGAATTTATCAAGGAGAATGAACGATTAATCGAGTTGAAGAAGGCATTAGTGAAGGAGAATTGGGATATTATGGTAAAGCCAACAAATAAGTCAACATGATGTTAGCATTGATTGAGCAAAAGAAAGAAGAGTTGATTCCTAAACAAAAAAATGTTGCTGAAATACGAGACCATATTGCTTATTTATGCAACCATATTGTTGCTCTAGACAAGGAATTGGAATCAATTTCCAAGCAAGAGGAGGAGATAATTACTAAGACTATCATTCCAACTCAAGCTAAAGTCGACCAAACTGCTTTAGATGCCGTGGTCGTAGATGATGCAATTTCTTCTGCCGAAATAGAGCTCAAGAGTCTTAGAACTCAAGCAGAAGACTTTGATTCTCAGGTCGTACACTCCAATGGTGAATTGCAATAATTCCAAAACAAATTCAAACACTTCTAATCATTGCGGCAATTTTTGACTTCTTATGTAATATTTGAACAATGGCCTTGAGCCAACTTTTAATGTAATATTCTCTTTTTGACGCCTTATATCTCTCTCTCTATTGCACACAATTTATGCATGCTTTTTATTTTGCTGGTTCCAAACATAATTTTCTCCAGCTCGTTCATTTGACAAACTTTTATTATGTCGTGATTTTGACCTCTTGAAGAATAGGCTTGTAATTCTTCAAGTACTTTCCATTTACCCTTAAGATTTGTCGATCTGGGGCTAATTCTTCAAGTTCACAGGCATTGTTGGAAAAAAACTTGTATTAACTTAAAAGGTCCTTCCCAATTTGGGGACCATTTTACTAAATCCCTATCATTTCTGTCCATAGGTAATATAAATTTCCAAACTAAATCATTGATAGCAAAGACTTTGTCTTTTACATTTTTATTATAGGCTTTAGCAACTCTCTCCTTTTGTCTTCTTAACACATCAAGGGCTAACATCCTTTCTTCATCTAAGTCGACAAGCTCATCTGCCATCATGCTCCAGTAATCTTCGGATGGTATTTCATGTTGCCTTTAGATCCTTAATGAATGTACTTGTACTTCCACTGGTAACACTGCATCATGTCCATATGTGAGTCGAAATAGAGTAGCTCCTATTGCCTCTTTTGGGGAAGTTCTACATGCCCATAGGGCTTGATTCAGTGTCTTGTGCCAATTCTTTTGTTTTTTCCCTACATGCTTCTTAATCAAGCTAATTATAACCTTATTAGCTTCTTCAACTTGGCCATTTGCTTGAGCGTATTAAGGAGTAGAATTTAACAACTTAATCCCAACTTCATATGCGAATTATTGCATTTTTCGCCCAGTAAACACTGATCCTTGGTCATTTGTAATTGTCTCTTGGATCCCAAATCGAGATATGATGTGATTTTGTATGAAATCTATAACAGCTTCTTGATCGACATTCACTAAATCTATACCTTTGCTGTTTTGATGAAGTTGGTTTTATTCTCCAATCACATCCAATGCCCATCCTCTAAACGGCCTAGTTTTCACAACTGCATGAAACTCACTTGCAGGAACATGTTGTATGCCCCATGCATTTGGCATTCTTGGAAACCTTTAGCAAATTCGATGCAATCTTTCAATATTGAAGGCCAATAAACACCTGAATGCACCAAAATTCATTTCATTTTGTGTCCAAATTGATGTGCACCACATGCTCTACTATGCACATCCGACACAGGTATATATGCCTCACTTTCTCCAAGGCACTTGAGTAAAACTCCTTCAACTATCTTTTTGAATAATTCATTCCCAATCAAGACATAACTGAGAGCACGATATTTGATCTTACAATCTGTCGAACCTCTAGGAGATCGTAGGTAATCGACCAACTGCTTTTGCCAATCATTTTCTTGACCATTTTCCATAGCTAGGATTTCGAAATTTTTAGCATCCACGGCCCCTAACTTTATAATTGACAAGTTTGAAGGTGATAACAACGTTGCTCGTACATTCTCTCTTACTTGAATTGGTTCTTCGTTTTGGTCTTTCAAGGCCTTATACCCTGAAGCTTCATATGCTAAATTATTAGTATCTTGATTCTCTCGTCACGGTTCTTGCACCCCAAAATTTACCCTCTTGATTTAGGCTTATGTTTCATCATAAACATCATATTGCATTGCATTCATATCTCATGATAAGATCCAAGCTCTTTGGGTTCTCAAGACTTCTACAAGATAAGGAGGTTGATTGGGTTAACATACCCTTCTGAAGGAATTCCAAATTCTCATGTCTGTGAATCTTTCAAGTCACAATGATGTATTATGCCTCAGGACATTCCATTTGTCTCATTGATCCCTCAGGAATTGAAGTTTTGAAGAGATTTGGTGGGACATTCATCTGTGACACTCATCTGATGAAGTTAGGGTTTTGGTCCTCTATGGAGTTTGAAGCTTGGATGAGTCATTTTCTTGGAGTATTATCTTCTTATTATCATTTGAGTTATCATGGTTTAGAGAATTTCTCATTACATTCACAAGATTTGAAGTTTTGAAGCTTGATTGGTCATCTCCTAACACATGGAGCAAAATTAGTGTTTTGAGTAAAATCAGGATTTCTTCAGATTTTTCACTCAAACTTGATTTCACTTGTTTCTATATGTTGTTGGACATCTATGAGTGAAATATTGAGGCTCAATTTTGAGTAGAAGCAAGTCAATTGATCACAAGGGACAAAATGGTCATTTTGGTCAAAATTAGTCAAAGTCAGGAGTTGACCAAGTGGACTTTTGGTCAACCACCAATTCAAATATCACATTTTCATTTTTCATGACTAAATTCATCATTGAATCAAGAAAGTTGAAGAAATTGGAGTTAACATGTTCTTGAAGTTATTTGAAGTTTGAAATTTTTCTAAGTGTCCACCCTATGGAACTTTGACACATCATAACTTTCTCAATTTTTATCCAATGGTTTCATACCATACGTTTCTGGAAAGCTTGAAAAAAATCCTACAAGATTGCCGATGTGTAAAATTTCTCAAAAATGCACCATTTGAGAGATATTTGAGTTAGAAGTTTCATGCACAAATTTTGACCAAGGTTGAGCAAGCTTACATTTTTCTGGGCATTTCTTTGAGGAATTTTCACAAACAGGTGGTGGGCATAATGTTGAGGCTCATATCTTTTGATTTAAGTGGAATTTTTGAAAACCACTTCCTGCATTTTGAAGTATGCCATGAGAGCTTTAAATGGAACTTTGAATCATGTCATTTGGTTCAAAATTGATCAAGATACAAGGCTCACAAGTTGAGGTTATGAAACTGAATCCATGCACAACCATGCAAGCCAGAATGCGCGCGCGTGCCCAGATTTCTGCCTTATTTGTGCACAACTTGAAGGATCATATCTCACTCATTTTTGCTCCTTTTTTAGTGAACCAAAGCTTATTTTGATCCTCATTCTAGGGACTATTGATGTGTATCAAGAGGCCAAGGAATGCACGAGCCATTTGTGAGAAAACTGAAGAAGAAAAAGGTTGAATAAAGCTGATTTTTGGATAGTTGTGTTTTGTGCATTTTTTCAAGTTGTTTGTGCAACTTTGTTTCAAGCACCAATGCTGGGATTCGAAGTAGCTAGCCAGCACACTCCCTTTGCCATAAAAAGCTAAACACTTTTGAGCATGTTTTGCTCACACTCTTTCCATGCATTTTCGGACTTTTATCATTTTGGCAAAGTTTGAGGATTCTATGACGTGAGCCAAGCCTCCACTCATGATCCAGCTCATCAAAACGCATGAAAGCAAGCAATAAGGAGAGCAAAATGCAAGCCATGCCAAAGATACCATTTTTATGATTTTTTGCACTAATGGATTTTTGGAGCAAAAGGACCAAGCTACCCCCTCTATTTCTCACACATTATAAGTAGGAGGTCACACTTGAGTCAAGGGGCTTCCTCTCTCTCGTTTTCCAAATCCACTTTTTGCTCTGCATTTTCGTTTTTCTCATACTTGGAATCAGCTGCAAAATCGTGTTGGTAGAGGATTTTGTTCATCATTATCACTTCATTGAAGATCTAAGAGCAAGAGTGTGGTGTTTTCTCTTCAAATCCAGAGGCATATTTGGATTTATTTTCCAAATTAAGAGGTAAGATTCAGACTTCAAATCTGAATTTCTAGCTTGCATTTGATGAATTTGATGATTTGTATGCGTGGTTAGCTGGTCAAACACTAGGTTTGATGTATAATTTCAGCTGTTTGTGAAGCATATTGCATAGCATGAAGTTCTGAAAATCCAAATTTTGAATGATTTTCTTGATTTTCTCACTCAGATTTCTTGATGTGTGATGGATCATTTGATGTTTTACAAGTTGTGTGTTGTAGCTTGCCATGTGATCTTTATTTTGAGCTTTGAATCATTTAATTTGGTTGAGAATTGAGTGAGATGCGATTGCTTGAAGTTGCCTGCATGAAACTGGAAAAAACGCGTGTATTAGGGCTTGCTAGAGGTTGAAGATGATGTGTTGGCACGATCTGATTTGATTGGTCCATGCATTTTTTTGAATTTTCATTTTATTATTTCATAATTAGCATTTTGCATCATTTAATTTTGCATTCAAAAGTCATCCAAAAATTCCAAAAAAGAAACTATAGGCGCAAAATGATTATAAATATTTTGTGGAATTTTTTCCAATTTTTTAAAAATGTTTTGACCATTTAAATAAATCCTGACTTTAATTAATTGCATTTCAATTGAAAAATTCCAAAAAAATACTTTCCAATGTTGAAAAATTCCATAAAAAATATTTTTAATCTTTCAGAGGATTAATTTTGAGTTTATGAATTTTATTTGATAATTTTTTCATTTTTGAATAATTAAATAAATTCATGCATTATATTGCATTTCATGCATATTTAAATCCTTAAAAATATTTCCATGCATACAAAAAATATACAAAAAATATTTTGATCCATTTAAATCATGCATTTTTGAATTTTATTTCAGAATTCTTGCATTTTTTCCATTTTTTTAACAATTTCATGCATTATATTGCATTTCATGCATATTTAAATCATTAAAAATACTTTCACGCATATGAAAAATGAATTAAAAATATTCTAACTCATTTAAATCATACTTCATGCATTTCTGATTTTTATTTTGCAATTTTGTCATTTTTGTATGATTAAGTCAATTTTTTGCATTAAATACATGATTTGCATTATCCATTTTGCATTTTTTTTTTTACCATTTTCCTTAAAAATAAAAAATGCCAAAAATATTTTTAATCATGTTTAGGATGTTGAGTCACTATTTCCCATTTTTATAGATTTTTATTTTTGACTTCTACATTTTATATTAATTTTTCTTGTTATTTGGTCATATGAGCATCAATATTGATTGTATTGACTTTTTGAATTTTGTTTGACCATTCCATGGATTTTCAACTTGGGCAAGGATATGTCCCTGACTTGTAAGGGATTTGATCCCCTTATTTCATTTTTACTTGGATTTTATCTTCCATTTTCCTATTTTTATGGAATTTCAAAAGTGAACATACCTTTGCCTAGTGTAATTGGGTCCAACTTCAATTGTGAAGCTTGTGAACATGATTTAAGGCCAAGCATAGGGTATGTAATGATCATTTGAGTGCTCTAGTGATATGTGACATGATTTCATTCATTGAAAATCCCATTTTAGTCATTAAGTTCCTACCTTGAGCACAAAGTTTTCATGGTTCTTAAAACCCTAGATTGTTGATGCATTGGTTCTTAGACCCTTCTCTTGTATAGCTTGTGTTTCTAATTGATGTTTAGGGGGAATGATAACCTCAAGGATAGTCTTCTAAGACTTGAGAGACATTTGACCTCAAAGGATAATCTTGATCCCTTTAGTTTAAATGTTTGACCTTTGCTTTATTTGTTGCATCCTTGTATATGGTTTGTAAGGTGAGGAATGCATTCATGCAATTCTTTAAGGATATACTTCTCACTCCTTTACTACATCCTTATAGCATATCTAGGGCCTTGATTCCAGTTTGATTAATTCATTTAAGCCCCTAATTTTCTCAAGCTCATGCAACTTTTGTTGAGTAGAATGTTACCAACTTATGCTTATGGTTGTACCACTTCTGTTGTATGCATCATGTATGATTCTAGCAATCCAATTTCAATTGGATCTTTGAGTTTCACTTCTGACCTTGTACATTATGTAATCAATAACCCAATGCTCTTTGATTCATTTACTTGCACTCAATTGTAATGTCATCATAGTGATGACCTAGAAGAGCTAGATTTTCTTTTTCTTCTTCTATTGTTTGGTTGAAACATACCTTGAGGGATTATAGGTTCATGATTTTTGAGGCATGTAACTCCAATTAACATTGCTTTAAGCTCATGACAAGCATCTTGTGAGGGTTCTATCATCACCCTATGACATACAAGACATATTTCCCTTCCTACAAATCTTAATCAATGATATTTGATCTAAGATAGGTGGTATTTTGCTTTGGATGATTTTGTTCATTAAATAGGTGATTTGTTCGTGTATGGAAGCTTAATCTTCTACATTTGGTTGCTCATGAATCATATCTTAGGTTAAAATTATGACACAAGTCACACATGGTTTTAATTTTCCAATTAAGACCACTTTGTTTAAATCTTTCTTAAGTGTAATGTTTAACTAGCTTAGATGTTTTCAAACCTTAATCCTATGAACTTGTGTGTGTGAGCTTTTTATTTTGTTTGAATTGATTTTGTTTATAGCTTACTTAGGTCTTAATCTAATGACCTTGTGTGTTACTTTACATTCTTATCTTGAGTCTTCACCATGATTGACTCATTCACTTGTTTGTTCATCTACAACTAATTATAGGGTTTAGAGTCATCCCTTTCCACTATTATTCTTGGAATTAGGATTGGTGTGATTTGTTAATTGTTTTGTGTTTATGTGAGCATAATATATCCTCATAATCCATCTCATTTGTCCACAACACTTGACACAAACATGTTAGGACACATTCATCCAAGCACATTTCCCCACACACTTCTAGATGCATGCTTAAACTTTTCCCAGTTGTTTTTGTTTGTGCATTGCAAATAATGAACATGTATATGATGATCATGCATTATTGCCATGATAGCTACTGCCTTCTACATATTTGTATGCCATTAGCTTCACCCTTTTGCATTCATGCCTCGACCATGCTTCATTCCATCTTTAGTTGCATTCTAGGTTAAGTCTTCAACTAGTTCTCATGTAAATGTTGTATGTGTATAATTCGAAGCATCTCATGACTTGATAATGTGTAATTTGAATTGCTTTCCATCACATATCATCTCTGATCCCAACACCATTTGACACTTAGCACATGTATGCACAAGCACACACACAGGTGCATGCACACGTCCACTCGCACTCGCACGAATCAAATGCATTTCTCTTGAGTGTTTTGCTTTTGAATTCTTTGAATGCATGTTTAAGTGATTTTGTTGATAAAATAACATGTTTGCTAATGTAACTTGTGTAGTTTGATATTTCTTAACTCATTCCTCTTCATCTTTGCCTTCCCATGGCTTCTTTTAGATTGTAAACACCTCTTAGGTTAAGCATTCCAACTAGTTTTCGCACCCATGTTGTAATTGCGTCTTCATGACATTTCTCTTGTGTTTTGATTATTGATTCATTAGTGTGATGTTGGTACTGTAATCTCTTCATCTTGACACATTCTTTTCATGTCATAAACCTCACACACTTAGATGCACTTCACTACACGCGTTTGTTGCATGTTGGCGCACTTTTGATAGATTTTGGCTCTTGAATCTTTGTGGTCTACTTTGCATGATGTAAATGAGCATTAACATGATTGGCTACTGACTTGTATGTCATTTAATTCTTTAATTGTCTATTAACTTCATCTAAGTCCATCACTTCGCACAATTAGCTCCTTGCATGTTTTTAGGATTAGTTTCGACCTAGTTTGTGCATTAACTTGTTTGTAGGTGTTTGTAATGATGTTTGATATTTGTTAAAGTTTTGTATAACTTTGTAAATGGATTTTGTGTCTACTGAACTCACTTCACATGACACTTTGCATGAGCATAATTCATTCGAATTTCATTGCATTTTCTTCCTTCTTCTTCTTTCTTTCTTTGGTAGCACTTGTTAGTGCTTAGTGTGTGTGCTTTTGCCAAAGCACTTTACTTGATTCTACCCCTCCTCTCACTTGGTTTCCTAACCAAGATGATTAATATTATAGGTTCCCCTTAGGTTTTTCTCGATTAAGTTAGTTTTTGAGTTTAGACATTAAGTTAGGCATCCATGCATGATAACTTTAGGTAGATCTTCCCCTTGTTCATATCCATAACTTAGGAGCAACTTTGCATGATAACATTAGGATTTAGAAGTAGGTTAGTTTCCTTTAGCCATTTTACCTTTATCCTTTTGCATCCTTAAAATTAAAATCTTGTTTTGTCAAGTGCATTAAAACACTTTAATAATCTAAAACTTTTTCCAAAGTAAAAGATACAAACCAATTAGTTCTAGGATGTTTCATCGTCCTGTTTGCTATTGATGCTTCGTCGTCCTATTGCCGATGTTTCTCCATCTCATCCTCTAATGTTTCGCCATCTCATCCTTTGATGTCTCATCATCTTGTTTGCTGATGCTTCGTCATCCCGTCTGCCGATGTTTCGTCATCCCGTCTGTAGTTGATGTTTTGTCATCATGGAGGTGTTTCGTCATTGTTTGCTATTTCGTCTGCTAATCTAAAAAACACAAACCAACCAAAACAAGTGAGCCGAACTACGGTGCTCTAACTTTCCCATTGCACGAGGGAATACGTAGGCATCCTGTCGCGGGGCTAGATCGAGCAACCTTTGTAAATATTTCCTTCTTTTCCCCGTCTTTTATTTCCTTCATTCTTTTCTTTATTTCTTCTTATTCTTTTTGCATGCATTATACCGTATACAGATATAGTTAGGGCTTTACACCCATTAGATAGAAAGTAAAAGTGGATACCGTAGAGTACTACGGACGTGTGGGGTGCTAATCCCTTCCCCTTGCGTAACAGACTTCCTTACCCGATCTCTCGGTCGCAAGACCGTGATTTCTTCATTTCAGGTTTACTCGATGTTCACCTTTCCCTCTTGGCGGGATAAAAAACGTTCAATGGCAACTTCATTGATATATAGTTATATCCTTTGATTTTCGGCCAAGTGTTTCAGCGGTACATGTCGAATACTCACTTGTTCAAATTGCTTGAGTAATCTAATGGCGATCACAAACTACATGATTAAGTATTCTTTAACACATCTATATTCCTTTGACACTTGTTTAATCACCAGTTCGGAATCTCCCATAATTTTAACATTCCTTGCCCCCAATTTCAGCCGGAGTTCAAGTTCTGTTATTAAAGACTCATACTTTGCTTCATTATTTGTATATACTCCGTCGATTCTATGCTTGAACTCTGCTAGAATTCCACTGGGAGAAATTATAATCCCTCTTATACCAGCTCCATTTTATGACTAGACCATCAAAATATAACTTCCACGGAACTATGTCTAAATACTTTTTGGGGCATTATGACCATTGAATGGTCGACAAGGAAATCAGCCACTATTTGCCCTTTTGTTGCTTTCAAGGGCATATAAGTTAGAGAATACTCAGTCAATGCTAAGGCCCATTTACCAATTTGACTATGCAAAAAAGGTTTAGACAACATATGTTTAATAACATCAAAATGAGAAGACACATACACATCAACTGGTTTGATATATTGTTTTAATTTGATACAAGAAAAGAACAAGCATAAACATAGTTTTTCTATATCATTATACCTAGTTTCAGGATCATTAAGAATTCGACTAAGATAATATACAAGTCCTTTAACACCTTTTTCGTCCTCTTATACCAACATGCTTCCTATAGTCGAATCTGATGCTATAATATATAACCTCATAGGCCTATGTCTAATAGGAGGCGCCAATATTGGAGGCTTCATCAAGTACTCTTTTATTTTATCGAAATCATCTTGATGTCCTTCATGCCAAACAAAGCCTTCATTCTTCAGTCGAAGTAGTGGTGAAAACACTTTAATTTTACCACTTAAGTTGGATATGAATCTCCTTAAGAAATTTATTTTGCCCAACAGAGACCGAAGCTCTTTTTTAATCGACGTAGGCTTTACGTCCATAATGGCTTTGGTATTTCTTTGATAGACTTCAATCCTTTTTTTATGCACCACAAATCCAAGGAAATCACATGCTTGTACACAAAAAGCACATCTTAATGGAATCATTTTTAATCCATATCTTCTCATTCTTTCAAAAACCTTTCGAAGATGTTGTAAATGAGTCGGTTTACTATTCGATTTTATTACAATATCATCAATATATATTTGCATGAATTCTTCAATAAAATCATGAAACATCGAATTCATTATCCTTTGGTATGTCGCTCTGGCATTCTTCAAGGAGAATGGCATGCCAATCCACTCATAGGTCCCTAAGGCCCCTGGGCAACGAAATACCGTCTTTGACACATCTTCATCTGCAATAAAAATTTGGCTATAACCAGAATAACCATCAAGCATGCTTAAGTATTCAAAACCAGCAGCATAGTCGACTAACATCTCTGCCACAAGCATGACATACTCATCTATGGGAGTGGCAGCATTTAAATCTATAAAATTAATGCACACCCTCAAAGTTCCATTTTTCTTAATTACCGGAACTATATTTTCTAACCAGTCGACATACCTTGCAGTTCTTATGAACTTTATTTTGAGGAGTCTTTCTATATCCTCTATGATCTTCGACATTATTGCTGGAGCGAAATTCCTGGGTGTTTGTTTTAATGGCTTTTTCCAGCTTTTATTGGCAATTTCAATTTGACCAAATCCCTGCTTAAACCTGACATTTCATTATAGTCCCAAACAAAACAATCTTTAAATTCTTTCAATAAAGATATTACCTCAGATTTCAGCCCTTTGTCGCTATTGGCACTAATATATGTTGGTTGTTTATCCCCATTTTCGCCAAGATCTACGTCTTCTAAAGGGTCTTGTGGCTGCATCTTTTCTGGCGCCATTGGATCCTTCTCGAAGCCTCAGGGTTCATCGTCATATATGCAGTCTAGTCACTGCTTATCGATGTTTTCTTTGATTATTTCGATCTTATCGGGTGGCTTTGGCTCAATAGCCAAGTAATCCCTTCATCCAGGATTTGAATTTTGTTGGCTTCGACAACCATATTTTCTTCAGCCTCCAAAGCCGAATTTAACTTATTTTCGGCAATATATGCCGAAATCTTATTTAGAGATTCTAGTTCAGACATCATTATGAGTGATGTCTCCCTAGCCTGTCGGCCGGACTCCTTCATAATATGGATCCTCTAAGGGTTCCACATCCTATATGAAACCATGGGTCTCATGTAGCTTTAAAGAAACAAATGCCTCATCCAGATTGGAATAGATATCCTCAGCAGGTTGACACAGAGAGATATTGGCTATCTTTCTCTCAAATTGTTTCTTACCAACATTATTTACATCGGCCATGAAGTACCTGTTCGCGTTAAAAGGTGACGCGCTAGAGGATTTGAACGTGAATTCAGATTCTCTGGCTCGAAATGATTTACTCTTTTGATTTGTTTATAAAGATGCCGCGAGCATCAAGCTTTATTATTTTCAACACAAGAAAGATGATTTAATGATTATGAAAAAGGGGAAAGTTGTAATACCCTCAATTGATATTGATATGCGTAACGACTAAGCGCAAACTAGGCATAGCGCATTGGGGAGATCGAGTAAGGGGATTGTTATATAAAGGGAATAGATGGAGCACCCTAAATATATATAGTTATCTATAGCTTTATATATGAATATGTTTGATATGTTTGTGTGTTTTAATTGCTATTTCTATGATTGGGAAAGTTTCTCCTTTGGGATTTTAATAAAGATAGATTATGTGGGATCCTATTGTTTATTATTATTGTGCTCGCAAAGATCTGTGGATCTTCTGCATACATATCCCCTAGTGGGAATCAGAGCATTTGTAGCTCGGATCTACAGGGATCTATGGTTTGTTTGGTCTGAGGGAGATAGAAATTTGCTCGGCAAGGATGAGACCTTGTGCCTACGTATTCTCAAAGGGATGTTGAGAAAGTCAGAGCAATCGTAGTTCCGACTTATGCTAGTGGAAAGCAACGGGATGTTAGTAAGAGACAGACAAATGTCATCTTAATGAAAAATGTATCTAATCTATTTCATCACATACATTTTGAAAAGTTTGTTCTGATTAAAATCTTTCATCGTAAGTTATAGGTGTTTTGCTTGAGTGTACAAGCGTTACCACTTACATGTTTAAGAAAGATGTTTGAAAAAAAGATGATTGAATCTTTTAACTGTAAGTATTGGGTGTTTTGCTTGAGTGTACAAGCGTTACCACTTACTGTTAAGAGATGTTTTTTTGTTTGAAAACAGTTTGAAAAGAGTTTGACAAGTTTTTGACTGTATGTGATGTGATAGATGAGATACTTCTTCCATAGAGATGATAGATGTCTAAATCTCGAGGAGAAATTGATTGGATTAAGGGATGCTTTTAAGCCCATGGGTCGTTGTATTGTTAGCCCAAGAGGCATTTCGAGGGTCATCGAGGGTCCTTGTATGAAGCTCAAGAGGAAGCTATAGGGTATGGTGGCTTTATTTTAAAAGGGATTTCACCGAAACCATCCTTTTGGAATTAAGAGCAATTTCAGGAAATTTTACTCTGGGGATTTTGAAAGTGATTTCACGGAAACCATCCTTTCGAGGGTTATCTTAGCGCGGTGATTCTTTGTATTGGAAGCCCAATAGGAGGCATTAAGAGATTTCTGTCTCTTTCATTGTATGATGCCCAAGAAGGCTAAACTCAATGAGGAGTTCTTTTGAACGAAGCCCAAGAGGAGGTTGACTCAACAGGGGAGTGTTGTCTTATATGAAGCCTAAGCGGAGGCTAAACTCAGATGAATGAGTTTTTTCTTATATGAAGCCTAAGAGGAGGCTAACTCTGTGGGAGAGTTATCTTGTATAAAGCCAAGCGGAGGCTAAATTCATCTTGGAGATGAATTATCTTGTATAAAGCCCAAGCGGAGGCTACAACTGTGGGGAACCTATTGGTTAGACTAATTGTTATGTTATAACTAGACAGTTGTATAAATAAGTGTGTGTGTGTGTGATATGTATTCACAGGAGTTTATGAAGGAAATATAAACAATACATGATGTTTATTTACAGAGGTTTATGAAATATAAACAAGTGTACGTAAGCGAGCGTTTAAAACAGCGTAACTTGGTTATTTACAAGTTTGAATTGTGTACAAGGAAGTGAATATGTACACGAACGAGTAGTTATGTACAGAGAAAGATGGATGTACATAGGGGGGTTGGGACTTACACCATAAGGGAGGCCCATTGGTTTGAAAGCAGTTTCACAGGAAATAATGCTCCTTTCAATACCAATGGTATTCGATATATGTATGACAAGCGAGCGATCGAAGTTTATTTGTAAAGGTATCGTATTATGTACAGATAAAAGTTTGTATGAAATGAATTTGATATGTACAAGGAAAAGATATGTACATACATAAAGAATGTTGGTTTGTGTATACAGTGAAGTGAAAACAAGCGATCGATGTTTATGCATGCTTGAGTATAAAAGGTATATGTGTTATGTACAGATAAAAATTTGTATGTGTTTGAAGAAAGTTTGATATGTACAAAGAAATATTATGTACACAAAAGAATGTTATGGGACTTACACGTGAGGCCCATTGGTTTAAAGAAGTTTCATCGATAATAATTCTTCTCCTTTCAATACCAATGGTATCGTGTATATACAAGCGAATGAAAACAAACGAAAGAAATTTGTTTATGTTTGAATATTAACAATGTTGATTTGAGTATGTACAAGTAAAATTGAATATGTACATAAAAGTTGGGACTTACACCGTAAGGGAGGCCCATGATCGATTGAGAAATTCGAGAGAAAACGAATTCGGTTTTATCGTTTAAATCGGATCGATCATGGTAAAAGATGTAAGTTTGATGAAAAAGTTTTGAAAAATGATTTTTGAAAAAGTTTTGAAATGTGAGGTTCTTTTATGAAAAGTTTTGAAAAGAATCGGAAGTCGAAAACTTGAAAAATTCACCTTTAAAAGGTGTTTTTAAAAAGTGCTCAGAACGTCGTTTTCGGCTCGATTAAAATATAATCAGATGAAAGTTTTTTCTGGAAATTTTTGCACTATCATAAAATAAATACATTTATTGACAAGTGTTCAAAAAATCACCTCAAAATGAGGATTTTTGATTGGTTAAAAAAATGTGAAAGTTTTGTAAAAAAAATATGAAAAAATGGAAAAGTTTGAAAAAGAATGGTCTTGAGAAGGATTGAACTCATGACCATTGGGTGGCTACGTGGCAGAAAACCTTAAGGGCAAGCTAGCTACCACTGAGACAAACGCATTTTATTGTTAATGGATCCAGAGCACGTGTTGATAAAACATTGGAGAATTTAAATTTGAAAAAATTCAAGAACACGCGCGCATCCATGTTCTTCATGTTTGATCTTCAGATTCAACAATTCAAGCTAAAATCTTCATTTCTCAATGAAATTGAATGAAGTAAAAATCAAAATTGCTCGGTTTTTCATCACGAACACGAAGGTGGATGTTAATTGTATTTATGTTTAACCTAACACAACTAAATTCCCAGAAATCTTGAAGAACCCTAAAACTGAATTTTTCAAATTAAATGATGTGTAGTTAATGATTCTTTGATTTTCTTGAGGGTTTATGATCGTGATGAGTGCAGAAAAAGATTGGCCAAGAGCTTTTTCATTTAAGTTCAAAGAATCGTGATATCCAAGTTCATGTTCATACCTGTTCAAGTGGGGATCGAGTTCAGTGCAAGAGTGTTTCCAGAACTTGTTTGTGGATCACTTGACCACCAGCGGCCTATATGGAAGCTATGGAAGTGGTCTGCTTGCTTCGAGCTTGCTTGGATCGTGCTACACAAGTTCACCTGCACAGTTCAAAAATGGAAGCTCGATTTTGATGTTAAGCATGTTCTGATTAGTTGTAATGGATCGCATCATCCCTATGATGTTTGTAGATGAAGTTTGAATCATTAGAACACTAATTGCTTAAGCCGAAAATTCGATGGTTATGGCAGTTTGTACAAGTTTGGAAACATGAAGTTCAATTCTGATTTCTACTTGTTTTTGTGTTGATTTTATGATTCAAACAAGTTTAGTATTGATATTGGAATGTGTTTGACACCAAAGTTCATCATAATTTTCATCAATTTTAAAAAATGCAAGTTTTGGCAATTTGACATATGATTCTTGAAATTTCAAAGATGGAAAGTGAAAGCATGAACTTGCATTGCTTTGGTGTGGTTTTGAACTTGAAATTGTGATCCATTTATAGGCCAATGTCTCTGAAATTGTTAGGCAAGAGTACAAGCTTTTGGTAAATCAAAGTTAACTTAAGGGGTAAGAAAGGTATTTTGTAAAGAAAAAGGAAGTTTCCTTTTTTACCATGTGTTATTCTTTCCAACTTGATCCAATCCCTCAATTATTACTTCTCACTGATTTTTATCAGTTCTTATCCTAATTTGGAAAGGTGGCAAGTGTTCTAGATGAGAAAATCACAAAATGACCTATAACTTGAAATTTTGGATTTTGAAAATCAAGTTCATGGAGCCTTATGTTTCAATTTCAAAAGTATAGCTAGACTCCATGGATTTGTGAGTTCTTGGACATTTTGGAAAGCTTGTTTCAAGAGCTACAACTTTCATGTTTTGCGTTTTTTCCAATTCAAAATGGAACTAGGTGAAAAAATGGCATGAAGTTTGGAAAAAATAAGAAATTTCAACACTTAGAAATTTTTCAAAGTATAGAAACTTTTGACTTTTTGTTGACTTTTCCAAATTCTTTGATTTTTTATGATCATGATGGATCATTTGAAGTATTTTGATGATGGAAAAAGTTTTGTTTTGAAAAATTTGACCAAAAGTCAAAGTTTGACTTTTATGCGATGAAATTTCATCAGATGCTTCTGAAATTGACTGATGAAGTCTGTGAACTTCTGTGATGTTTTGAATCTAGAAATTAGGTCAAGATGTTGTATCTAAGATATAATGACCAATCTCTATCCAAAAAAGTCATTTCTTGCTCAAAAAGTCAGAGAATACTCATGCTCGATCAAAACCCTAATTGGTCGATCCTTGATTGATCAGTGAGAAAAAATGGATATCTGATGATCAGAGGTTGATGATTTGATCAAGATAGATCAAATGAGGTGAGAAAAACTCAAACCCTAATTGGTTGTCTCTTGAATCAGATGAAAATCTGATGAAACCCTAACCTCGACCTGTGAAATCTACACCCGATTAATCTTTGCATTAGTTATGCAATGATGCAAATGTAAGGTGGTATATTAGGTCAAAATTTGGGGTATGACAGTACCCTTGGTAAACCTCTATGTTCTCCATTATACCATATTCTCTCCAATATCACCAATGGTTGGTGCATAGAAGATGACACAAATCCCACACCATGTAGTTGTTCTCTACCTACCAGAAGGTTGTAGTTTGGCCTGACATTGATCACCATAAAAATTATTGGCCTAGTAACTGAGCCGACAATGATGTGAACCTGGATTACACCCATGATGCTTCCAGTTTTGCCCCCGTAGTCTAATAAGACCATGTTTTGAGACCTTATATCGGTATCATATTTTCTGATTTTCTTTAGTAAGTGGTGCGGCATATATTCACAGTAGCACCCCAATCTATCAACAGTTTGTTGATAGCCACTCCTTCAACCTTATCCCTTATCAAAAGAGGCTTCAAATGTCTCCTCATGGCCATGTTTGGCTTTTCAAAGAAAGCATCTTGGTTCTCAACAGAACCATTATTCATCACAAAATAGCATGTTGGCTTGTGTAAAGCCATCTCTTCAGCATCGGTGTGTGTTGAATCTTCTACTTCAGTCAAACAGTCATATTCTGCTGGCAATATTGACACCACATTAACCAAAATATTCAAACTCTCTTCAGAATCAAACTTAAAATCATCAATGGCTTCCTCGGAGCATTTGGCATTGGTCGATTAACGAACTCTTTTATTCGTTCATTTGTAGTAGTATCGACCATCACTTTGTATTGCCTCTGATGACCAGCTATGTTTGCAGCAACCTGCCTAGAAGCAACTTGCCTCTCAGCTTGTTTTGGACGCTAGAAGTGTCTCCATTATGTCTGAATCATGTGATTTTTACCCACGTAGTTCACAGAGATGTGGCTTTTTCTCTCGGACTTGAATTCATGTCGGTAGCTGACGATCGACTTTCCTTTGTCTCTAGCAGTGACACCACTAATTGGTGCCTCCGTTCTCCCTTAAGGCTTAATCTAGGTGCCTCTAGGAGCGTTTGGTGATGGAATGTAACTCCTCGGTCTTGCCTGGTTGTTTCCCACAACTTTTCTTGGGTCCCTTTGTGTGGGAAACCTCTGATTTTACAGCTTGCCCTTGGCCATCTCCAACTATAGCTTCTGAAAATTCTCAGTAGGTATCTTGTCGGCAAGAGCACCATATCTGGGACACAAGCAAGCCCATGAGCCCTTGTTTTTGCAGCGGTAGAGAAAGTCCAGCAAGTCTTTTTCAGGCCATGGGTAAACATCAGTTAGGTTGACATCGGGTCTCTCGCCAGTACCCTTGACCATGTCATCATCAGGAAATTCAGTAATCTCCACCATATGAATGTCGACTGAGTCAGCAAACAATGTCTCTTCTTGTCGAAGAGGGTCAACATCAATCTTCATCATTCTCACAACAAATTTCAGCGTTCCTTCTTGCAGTGATTTCTGTATGAGATCCTTGAAATTAAAACATTGAGAGGTTGTGTGTCCAAGATAGTTATGAAATTTACAAAAACCTCTTTTCTATCGTTGTTCTAATGGTGGTAATTTAGCACCAGGAGGTACTAAAATCTGATCATGTTTAACAAACAAATCAAAAATTTCTTCACATTTAGTGACATCAAAAGTATAAGTTTTTGCTGGAAATTTTGGATTGTTTTCGACAATATTTTTTTTCCTTTAGTAGGAAATAATAATTTGCATTCATATGAAGTCCCTGGCTTCATTTCAGCCACGTCGACTTCTATCTTTGTTGGTGAGATATAGTCAGCTTCATAAATGGGATATGTGTCATCAAAATTTACAAAGGCCACTTTTTATTTTTTAGCCTTAGTGTGTCTGACTTTTTCTAATCTCAGATGCTCAAGATGTCAAACTCTATCAACTAGTTGTGACATACTTTCACAATGGTTGGGTCTATTTTCTTCCTAATGGAATAATCTAAACCACTGGCAGCTGTTCGCGTTAAAAGGTGACGCGCTAGAGGATTTGAATATGAATTCAGATTCTATGGCTCGAAACGATTTACTCTTTTGATTTGTTTATAAAGATGTCGCGAGCATCAAGCTTTATTATTTTCAACACAAGAAAGATGATTTAATGATTATGAAGAAGGGGAAAGCTGTAATACCCTCAATTGATATTGATATGCGTAACGACTAGCGCAAACTAGGCATAGCGTATTGGGAGATTCTGAGTAAGGGGGATTGTTATATAAAGGGAATAGATGGAGCACCCTAAATATATATAGTTATCTATAGCTTTATATATGAATATATTTGATATGTTTGTGTGTTTTAATTTGCTATTTCTATGGTTGGGAAAGTTTCTCCTTTGGGATTTTAAGAAATGTAGATTATGAAGGATTCTAGGTTTTGTTATTATTGTGCTCGCAAAGATCATGGATCTTCATACATATCCTAGTGGGAATCGAGCATTTGTAGCTCGGATCTAAAGGGATCTATGGTTTGTTTGGTGCGAGGGAGAAAATTTGCTCGGCAAGGATGAGACCTTGTGCCTACGTATTCTCAAAAGGATGTTGAGAAAGTCAGAGCAATCGTAGTTCCCACTTATGCTAGTGGAAAGCAACGGGATGTTAGTTAGAGACAGACAAATGTCATCTTAATGAAAAATGTATCTAATCTATTTCATCACATACATTTTTGAAAATTTTGATTGATTAAAATCTTTCATCGTAAGTTACAGGTGTTTTGCTTGAGTGTACAAGCGTTACCACTTAGATGTTTAAGAAAGATGTTTTGAAAAAGATGTTTGAATCTTTTAACTGTAAGCATTGGGTGTTTTGCTTGAGTGTACAAGCGTTACCACTTACAATTAAGAGATGTTTTTTGTTTGAAAACAGTTTGAAAAAGTTTTTGACTGTATGTGATATGATAGATGAGATACTTCTTCCATAGAGATGATAGATGTCTAAATCTCAAGGAGAAATTGATTGGATTAAAGGGATGCTTTTAAGAAGCCCATGGGTCCTTATATTGTTAGCCCAAGAGGAGGCATTCCGAGGGTCATCGAGGGTCCTTGTATGAAGCTCAAGAGGAAGCTATAGGGTATGGTTGACTTTGTCTTTAAAAGGGATTTCACCGGGAAACCATCCTTTTGGAATTTAGAGCAATTTCACCGGGAAATTATACTCTCATGGTTCTATCCTAACGCGGGTGATTCTTTGTATTGGAAGCCCAATAGGAGGCTGTTAACAGATTTCCTATCTCTTTCATTGTATGATGCCCAAGAGAGAAGGCTAAACTCAATGAGGAGTTATTTTGAACGAAGCCCAAGAGGAGGCTAACTCAACAGGGGAGTGATGTCTTATATGAAGCCTAAGCGGAGGCTAAACTCAGATGAATGAGTTTCTTTGTACAAAGCCCAAGAGAAGGCTAACTTTGTGGGAAGAGTTATCTTGTATAAAGCCCAAGCGGAGGCTAAATTCATGCTGGAGATGAATTATCTTGTATGAAGCCCAAGCGGAGGCTATAGTGGGGAACCTATTGATTAGTCTAATTGTTATGTTATAACTAGACAGTTGTATAAACAAGTGTGTGTGTGTGTGATATGTATTCACAGGAGTTTATTAAGGAAGTATAAACAATGCAATGATATTTATTTACATAAGTTTATGAAATATAAACAAGTGTCTGTGAAACGAACGTTTAAAACGAGCGTAACTTGATTATTTACAAGTTTGAACTGTGTACAAGGAAATGAGTATGTACACGAACGAGTATTTATGTACGAGAAGATGTGGATGTACATAGGAGGGTTGGGACTTACACCATAAGGGTGGCCCATTGGTTTAAAAGCAGTTTCACCGGGAATAATGCTCCTTTTAATACCAATGGTATTTAGTGTATATGTACAGACGAAACAGAAACGAACGATCGAAGTTTTATCTGTGTTTGAGTATTTACAAAAAGTATCTGTGTTATGTACAGATAAAAATTTGTATGAAAAGAATTTGATATGTACAAGAAAAAATGATATGTACAGATAAAGTTGGTTTGAGTATACACAAGTGAAGTGGAAACAAACGATTGAAGTTTGTCTGTACTTGAGTATATAAAAAAAGTATCTGTATTATGTACAGATAGAAATTTGTATGTATCTGAAGAGAGTTTGATATGTACAAAGAAATAATTATGTACATAAAAGAATGTTTTGGGACTTACACCATGAGGGAGGCCCATTGGTTTAAAAGCAGTTTCACAGGGAATAATGCTCCTTTTAATACCAATGGTATGCAGTGTAAAGTGAAAACAAACGGAAGAAGTTTGTCTGTATTATGTACAGGTAAAAAGATGTGTACATAAAAGAAATGGGTATGTACAAATAAATATATGTACATAAAAAGAATGTTTTTGATATGTACAAGGGAAAAAATATGTACATAAAAGAATTTTGGGACTTACACCGTGAGGGAGGCCCATGATGGATTGAGAAATTCGAGAGAAAACGAATTCGATTTTATCGTTTAAATCGGATCGATCATGGTAAAAAGATGCAAGTTTGATGAAAATTTTTGAAAAATGATTTTGAAAGTGTTTTGAAATGTGAAGTTTATTTATGAGAAGTGTTGAAAAGAATCGGAAGTCGAAAACCTGAAAAATTCACCTTTAAAAGGTGTTTTGAAAAGTGCTCAAAACATCGTTTTCGGCTCGATTAAAATATAATCAGATGAAAGTTTTTTCTGAAAATTTTTGCACTATCATAAAATAGATAAATTTATTGACAAGTGTACAAAAAATCACCTCAAAATGAGGAGTTTTGATTGGTTAAAAAAATGTGAAAGTTTTGTAAAAAACATGAAAAAATATGAAGGTTTTGAAAAAGAATGGTCTTGAGGAGAGTTGAACCCATGACCATTGGGTAGCTACGTGGCACAAAGCACTACGGGCAAGCTAGCTACCATTGGGAAAAATGCGCTTTGGTGTTTATGACTCCAGAACCACGTGTTAATAAAATATTGGAACATTTAAATTTGAAAAAATTCAAGAACACGCGCGCAAGCTATGTTCTTCGTTTTGATTTTCAGTTTCAACAATCCATGCTAAAATTTTCATTTCTCAATGAAATTCAATGAAATAAAAATGAAAGTTGCTCGATTTTGAACAACGAACACGATGGCAGATGTTAATTGCATTTATTTTTGACCTAGCATGCTTAAATTTCTAGGAACCACGAAGAACCCTAGAACTGTGTGTTTCAAATTAAATGATGCATAGTTGATGATTTTTCAGTTTGATTGAGGGCTTATGATCGTGATGAGTGCAGAAAGAGATTGGCCAAGAGTTTTTTGCATTTAAATTCAAAGAATCATGATATCCCAGTTCGTGTTCATACCTGCTGTGCAAGTTGAGATCGAAGAAGGTGAAAACGTGTTTCTAGAACTTGTTTCTTGATTGCTACAGCATCATCGGCTTATATGGAAGCTATATGGATGGTCTTTTTTCCTCGAGCTTGCTTCAATCCTTCCACTCAAGTCAACCTGTAGTCAGCTTAACATGAAACTCGAAATCGGGGTTAATGGAGTTACAGTTGTTAATGATTGATCTGGATCATGTATATGAGGTACATGGAAGGTGTTAGAGTGATCACAACACAAATTAATCCAGCCTAGCTTCAAATTCGAATCATAAGGCAGTTTAGCAAGTTTGGAAAAATGAAAATGCAATTATGATTTTTTCTTGTTTTCAGTTTGATTTTAAGTTGTAAACAAGTTTCATAGTGATATTAGAGCATGTTTGACACCAAAGATCTTATGTTCATTCACAATTTTTCAAAATTGCATGATCTCTCCATTTTGAACTATGATTTGAGAATTTGGAGAAAGTGGAAGGAAAGTATGTCTTGGCATTACTTTGGTGTAGTTTTGAACTTGAAATCATGATCTATTTATAGGCCAATGGTTCTGAAAATGTTAGGCAAGAGTACATGGCTTTTGGTAAATCAAGGATGCCTTAAAGGGTAAGAAAGACTTTTCAAAAGAAAAAGGAAGTTTCCTCTTTTTACCATGTGTGAAAAATATTCAATTTGATCCTATCCCATCTCAATTATATCTAGCTGATATTTATCAGCTCAATGATCAAGTTGGCAAGGTTGTATTGCTTCTAGATGAAGAAATCTCAAAAATGACCTATAATTTGAAGTTTTGACTTTTGAAAATTAAGTTCATGGAGCCTTATGTTTCAATTTCAAAAGTATAGCTAGACTCCATGGATTTGTGAGTTCTTGGACATTTTGGAAAGCTTGTTTCAAGAGCTACAACTTTCATGTTTTGAGTTTTTTCCAATTCAAAATGGAATAGGTGAACAAATGGCATGAAGTTTGGAAAAAATAAGAAATTTCAACACTTAGAAATTTTTCTAAGTATAGAAACTTTGACTTTTGTTGACTTTTTCAAATTCTTTGATTTTTTATGATCATGATGGATCATTTGAAGTGTTTTGATGATGGAAAAAGTTTTGTTTTGAAAAATTTGACCAAAAGTCAAAGTTTGACTTTTCTGTGCGGATGCATTTTCATCAGATGTTTCAGAAATTGACTGATGAAGTCTGTGAACTTCTGTGATGTTTTGAATCCAGAAATTAGGTCAAGATGTTGTATCTAAGATATAATGACCAATCTCTATCCAAAAAGTTATTTCTTGCTCAAAAAGTCAGAGAATGCTCATGCCCGATCAAAACCCTAATTGGTCGATCCTCGATTGGTCTATGAGAAAAATGGACATCTGATGATCAGAGGTTGATGTTTTGATCAAGATAGATCAAATGAGATGAGAAAAACTTAAACCCTAATTGATTGTCTCCTGAATCAGATGAAAATCTGATGAAACCCTAATTTTGACACATGAATGCTACACTTGATTAATCTTTATCGAGCGTTAGTGATGCAATGATGCAAATGTAAGATGGTATATTAGGTCAAAAATTGGGGTATGACAGATGCCCCTATTTAAGTTTCTTTAACCTGAGAGATGAAGATGAATATCTTCGTTTTGATAGGTGTAAAGAGACTTAAATATCGAAATCTAAATTTTGGACCTAAGATACCAAAAGATGCGAGTGATGCAAATGATTGCAAAAAGTTTTACCCAGATGATATCAAAGAAATGACATGATGGGAAAAAATTCTGAGGATGACTCGATCTATTTAAGAAAAAAGAGGATCCTGTTTGTTGGGAAACAAGCAATATGTCTCGCTGGGGAAAGAGTGATTCACAAAATATGTGAATATCTGTTTCGTTTTGGGAAACAAAGAGATTACCTTCTGTCAGCCTCGTGACAATGTTTAAGGTAAGTGAAGATGATATTACCAATTATCAGCCTTGTGATATTGTGCGGTAATGAGTTCTGAAGATATTACCAATTATCAGCGAAGTGATAACTATAACAAGGTAAATCTTTAGAAAAATGCTGTATATTCAGCTTTTGTGAATAAAAGACAAATGACGGAAACAGATCTCAAAATGAGTTTTAAAGATATTACCAATTATCAGCGAAGTGATAACTATAACAAGGTAAATCTTTAGAAAAATGTTGTATATTCAGCTTTGTGAATAACAGACAGTGAAAGAAACAGAACTCCAATGAGTTTCTATTTTTTTTTGGGTAAAATCTTGCCGAGGATCTCTCTTTTGAGAAGATGCGAGCATTTTGATTAGAGGGCACAGGTTTTCTTTTGGACAGAAAGACAATTGCTGGTGAATTTCTCATACAGTCACAATTTTGACCTTGTTGAGAAGACAAACTTTCATGACAATGTTGAGGAATGCAAATAAGCGGCTCAGACAATGAGGCTATTGCTTATTGCTTGGTTGATTATAGACAAGGTTCTACCCAGGAATGAACTGGAAAGAAATAGTCAATCAAGACTTCGTTCTTGATGAGGAATGATCTCCGCTGGGGAATACAAGAGAGGAGATATACTTCTCTGTTTGGGGATATTCTGTCGGGGAAAAAGAAAAATGTATTTCTTCTGTTTTGAGATACTCTACTGGGGATAGACTTGTACTTACATGAGTAAGCGTGATTTACACCAGTGATATGGAAGCAAACATTTCGAGGAATGCAAAAATGCTCGAATGATGCTATTATGTATGAATGTCATGAATGTTATATGCATGCTAACAATACTTGACAAAGACACTAAAGAGATATTTGGGAAAAGGACCACGTCACAGTTCGAACAAATATTCAGTGAAAATTGCAGCAATGGTGCAGACGTTCACTGATGAAGAATTTGAGTTGCATGCTTTAAACTTTCAGAGAAAGGCACTTCATTGGCAACCTGGCTGGGGATTCTTTTTGGGATAAGAATACCGTCCTTCGATGATTTCTGCTGAGGATAAGACTTCTGTAGTAGTCGTTTTTATCCTTCGGAGATTGAAACACTTACGGAGAAAACTGTTGAAGTTCTTTCTGTGTTCATAGTTCAAAGGAAAATTTTTTTTGCTTTTGTTTCAAAAATTTTTGAAGTAAAAATTCATTTAAAACATTTTAGTTTCAAAAGGTGATTTTCACAATAAAAAGCGTTATTTTGCAAAACAGAAAAGTTATTATCCCTAACAACTTTGAATCCCAACTGTGCTTGTTGCTTCAGAAAAGTTAATTGAAGATCCGTTGATGGAAGATTCTTGAGTGATATGGTGATCGCGATTACTTTGTCATTTTCTTTTTGTATCGTTGTTTTTGCCTAGATTGCCTTTTCAGGTTTTCAACCTATCAGGATAATTTCTGTTTATTGTCTCTTATTTTTGCCTGGACCGCCTTTTCAAGTTTTCAATCTACGGAGACGCTCATTTTTGCCTAAGCCGCCCTTTTCGGGTTTTCGACTTACCGAGCTGTTCTTTTGTTTTTTTTTTAGACAAAGTATTTCTTGACGCATCGGCATTCACGGGATCGGGAGTTCATCACCGTCCATGGTTGTGAGAGTCATAGCACCGCGGAAAAGCTTCTTTGACGATGTATGGGCCTTCGTAATTAGGAGTCCATTTGCCCTAGAATCGGTTGAAAAGGCAGAATCTTTTTAAGCACGAGGTCACCTTCTCGAATTCACGAGTCGGACCTTTTGTGAAAGCTTTCTTCATTCTTCTTTGATATAGTTGTCCATGACACGGGCGGTCGAGCGCTTTTCTTGATTAAATTCATTTGGTCGTATCTTTGACACCATTCACCTCGGATAGCTTGGTTTCCATGAGAACTCTCATTGATGGGATCTCAACTTCTACGAGCTTTGCTTCCATGCCGTATACTAGAGAAAAGGAGTTGCCCTGTTGATGTGCAATACGATACCCATGCAGAGCAAATGGCGACATTCGTGCGGTCTTTGTAGGTGATGACCATTTTACGGACGATCTTCTTGATGTTCTTGTTGGCGCTTCAGCGGCGCCATTCATTTTGGCGGTAAGGAGATGAGTTATGATGCTCGATCTTGAATTCCTCACAGTTCTTTCATCATTTTATTGTTCAAGTTTGATCCATTGTCTGTAATGATCTTACTTGGAATTCCGTATCCGCAAATGAGGTTGTTCTTGATGAACCTCACAACCACTTGTCTTGTAACGTTGGCATAAGACGCTGCTTCGACCCATTTGGTGAAGTAATCAATAGCCACTAGAATGAAGCGATGTCCGTTGGACGCTTTTGGTTCGATCATCCCAATCATATCGATGCCCCACATGGAGAAAGGCCAAGGAGAGGAGAGAACGTTGAGTAGTGTCGGAGGCACATGGATCTTATCTGCGTAGATCTGGCACTTGTGACATCTTTTGACGTGTTCTGACAATCGATTCCATTGTTATCCAATAGTATCCTACTCTCAAGATTTTTCTGGACATTGCATGCCCATTTGAATGGGTTCCAAAGGATCCTTCATGTACTTCATGGATGATTGTGTCTGCTTCTTCTCTATCGACGCATTTGAGCAGGACCATGTCAAAGTTTCTTTTGTATAGCACATCCTCGTTTAGGAATAAATTCCTAGAAAGCCTCCTCAGGGTTTTCTTATCTTTGTACGATGCCCCGAGTGGGTACTCTCGTGTTTGAAGGAAACGTTTGATGTTGTGGAACCACAGTTTATCGTCGAATACATTGCAAATACATACGCGGTCTTTCAAAGGTGTCGATCACGGTGGGCATATCATTCCAATCATTGACTTTGAACATGGAAGATAGAGTAGCCAAGGCGTCTGCCATTCGATTTTGATCTCGAGGGATATGATGCAGTTCAACTTTGTTGAAGAAAGTCAACAATCGTCTTGCATAATCTCTGTAAGGAATTAAACCAAGATGATGAGTTTCATACTTGTCTTTGATTTGATTGATCACAAGGGCTGAATCTCCATATATGTCAAGGATCTTGATCCTCAAATCGATGGCTTCTTCGATACCCATGATGCATGCTTCGTATTCTGCGATGTTGTTAGTGCAATCAAATAGTAATCTGGCGGAAAACGGGATATGAGAACCCTCGGGAGTGATGATAACTGCCCCAATTCCATTGCCAAAAACGTTAATTGCCCCATCAAAGACTAAACTCCATCTAGATTCTGGATCTGGGCCTTCTCCGTGTAGCGGTTCGTCGCAATCTTTCATCTTTAAGTACATAACATCCTCGTCTGGGAAGTCAAACTTGAGAGATTGGTATTCGTTGAGCGGTGATAAGCCAAGTGATCGTGAGAATGCTTCCTTTGACCGTTTTTGCGTATCTTGGATGTCATATTCAGATAGCAACATTTGCCATCGAGCGATTCTCCCTGTTAAGGCAGGCTTTTCAAAGACGTACTTGATTGGATCCATTTTGGAGATTAACCAAGTCGTGTGATTGATCATGTCTTGGCGAAGGCGTTTGAGGCCCATACAAAGCACAACATGTTTTCTCGAGCATGGAGTACGAGTTTCATAGTCATGAACTTTTTACTCAAGTAGTAAATGGCATGTTCCTTCTTACGGTGTCATCTTGTTGTCCAATCGCGGCCCATGGACTCTTCTAGTGCAGTGGGTACATGATTAATGGTCTTCCTTATTGGAGGGATCGTATTGGTGGTTACGGCGGGAACTCCTTGATCTTGTCAAGCGCTTTTTGGCAATCGGTGTCCACAACCTTTTGATCTTTGCGGAGAAGCTTGAATATCGGCCCACAGGTAGCAGTCATCTGAGAGATAAATCCGGAGATGTAATTCAATCGTCCAAGAAATCCTCTTACTTGCTTTTCTGTGTGTGGCGTAGGCATTTCCTGGATAGCCTTGACTTTGTCAGGGTCAACCTCAATACCTCTTTGACTGACGATGAAACCTAGGAGTTTTCCTGATCTTACCCCAAAGGTGCATTTGTTAGGATTCAGGCGAAGCTGAAATTTCCTTAGTCGTTGAAACAACTTCAAGAGATATTCTATATGCTCCTCTTCAGTGTCAGACTTTGCTATCATGTAGTCCACGTAGACTTCGATCTCTTTGTGCATCATGTCATGGAAGAGAGTGGTCATTGCCCTTTGATAAGTTGCGCCTGCATTCTTTAATCCAAACGGCATTACTTTGTAGCAAAAGGTGCCCCATGGCGTGATTAAGGATGTCTTTTCCATGTCTTGAGAGCCATTCGATCGGTTGTAACGGAGAAACCGTCCATGAAGGAAAAGACGTTGAATTTTGCAGTGCTATCCACTAGCATGTCGATATGCGGTAATGGAAAATCGTGTTTCGGACTTGCTTTGTTCAGATCCCGATAGTCAACACACATTCTGACCTTTCCATCTTTCTTGGAGACAGGTACTATGTTGGCTAGCCGTTGAGGGTATTCAGAAGTGACGAGGAAACCAGCGTCAAGCTGTTTTTTGAACTTCCTTTTTGATTTTGTCGGCCATTTTGAAATCTCCTCGGTTTTGTTTAATGGCGGGCACTCTGGTTTTAACGGTGATGCTCCACGATGCTGGTATCTAAACCCGGCATGTCCTGGTAAGACCAAGCGAACACATCAACATACTCTTTAAGAAGACTTATCAGTTTGCCTTTGACACTACTGTTGAGTGAAGCTTCGATATTTACTTCTTTTTTATCTTCCTCAGAATCCAAATTGATTGTTTCTAGAGGTTCTTTGTGAGGCTGAATGATCCTTTCCTCGTGCTTAAGTAGTCGAGAAATCTCATCTGGGATCTCTTCTTCAACTTCTTCCTCGGCGACTTCAGGGGATTTCAAAGTTGGGAGAGAGCATAGAGTTATTGCTTTCAATGGATTTACCATCTGTTAATCTGCATTTTTGATTTATGTTTGATTATTAAAAAAAATTTTGTGAAAGTGTATGCAGATTAATAATTGTTTTTTTTTTATTGATTTTTTTACTGTGTTTTTTTTAGGATTATCATCTCCAATAAAGGGTAAAAATGAAAATAAACACAGAGTGTGGAATCAAAACAATGCATTTTATTTATGATTCACAATATGAACAGGGCCCTAAAATACAAACTCATTCGTCTTGGGCAAGACAAAGAGAAATTATTTAAAAGCTAAGCCCTATAAAACATCTCTTCGCTTTGGGCGAGGCGAGAGTTCAAAACAAAAAGCAAAGATAAACTACTTAGAGCTATGAACATTAGTCCGAACTTCAACAGGTTTCCAGTAGTGGCGAACCCCTTGGATATCGAGATAATCAGGTAATTTTCCGCTTGGTTTAACCCTCGAGTAGACTTTGGTTGTTGGCTGAGCAGGCTTTGAAGACTCCGGACGATGGCCTCTGTCTTTTGTGCTGCTAAAGCGATCTTCTTGATTAACAGATCGGGAAGTTTGAGATATAGCATGTGTACTTCCTGTTGATCTTTGTGTTGAATACTGGGGATGTACCTTCCGGTCTTAAGTGAAGAGACTCGTTGTCGGCGACACTTTCTAGATCGTATCCGAGTCGCACTCTTGATCTTGATGATCATGTTGATGTAGTGATAACCGGGATCGGTTGGTGAATTCCAGGCGTGTTGAGCGAGATCTTCATTGGGGATCTCGATTTCTTGATTAAGGTGAGAAGCAGTATACCTCCTCGATTGACTAGGGTATTCAAAGAATCACCCCATCCGATTGGGTGGATATCATCGATCCGGATTTTGAGCTTTTAGTGCGATATTTTTACCATGTAGTCAAATTTACCACTTGGTTCTCCCAAGGTATCCCAAACTTCAGCAGGGACAGGTGGATTTTCATATTGCTGCAGGGACATGTCTTTGAATTGATCAGTCGGCGCATACAACTCTTCTTGAGACACATATTCAGGGCTGTTTAAATAAGTGCTCCACTCTTCAGATTCAGAGGGATCATCTTCATCCTTTTCAATGGTTACAACGCTAACTTCTTGGAGGACAGGGTTTAGGAAACCCCCACTGTTGAATACTTCTTTGATTGGACGAAGTGCTTCATCTTTTTGTTTGTCCTTGGAGAATACGGGTGTGAACCTGAGTCCGACTTTCGTTTCGTTCTTGACAGGATTGATTACCTGTCCCCATCCTTCAGCATTGCCATGTTTCACCATCTGTGCCGCTTCCTTATATGAAGAGATAGATGATCTGCTTTTGCTGGTAGATTCATCTTCTAACGGAGGTTCGGGGAGATGTGTCCCTTCAACGTCATTAGCCGTGATGAAAGAGAAACTGGACAAATGGCTTACAAGCAAAGCTTGTTCACCGCTGATGGTCACCAACTTTCCATTCTTGTGAATTTTAATTTCGATGGAGAGTAGAATTCTTGCTCACCTTCATGAATCCAAGGTCTTCCTAGTAGACAATTATAAGCAGCTGGTACGTCGACTTGGAAAGTAATTTGGAAAGTGTGCGGACCAATTGTCATCGGAGATCAACTTCCCAATAAGCGACTTCCTTGATCCATCAGCTCTCACTATTATGTCATTGAACTTCATTGGCGTCCCTTTGTAAGCTAAACGAGCGAGTGTCGTTTTTGGCATTATGTTCAAAGATGAACCTGTATCTACCAATACATTGGACAGGGAATCTGATTGGCAGATCATTGAGATGTGGAGGGCCAAGTTGTGATCTTTCCCTTCTTCCGGAAGTTCCTCGTCACTGAAGCTTAGATTATTGCAAGCTGTTATGTTGGCGACAATACCTCCAAACTGGTCCGTAGTCACATCATGGTCTACGTAAGCTTGATCTAGCACTTTCATTAAAGCTTCTCGGTGAGCTTCGGAGTTGAGGAGTAAAGATAGTATTGAAATCTTGGAAGGAGTCTGCATCAGGTGATCCACGACTCGATATTCGCTTTTCTTGATTAATTTTATTATCTCATCAAAGTCTGTGTTGACGTTGGCTCTATTAGGAGGACCAACATTTGTGCTTGGGTTATCAACGGGAATCGTTGCAGGATTCTCGGAAGATATGTTAACTGGATTTTGTCGGACAACAGGAACTGCAGGCGGTCTTAGTGGTAACGGAGTGTGTACTCGTCCACCTCGTGTTACTCGTCCGATTTCTGTTATATTGACATTAGCTGGCAGAGTAGGCATGGGTTTCTCCTTCCCATCCTCTATCAGGGTAGCATGGTATTGGTAAGGAATTGCTCTGGTAGAACTGTATGGAACAGGACCGGGTGGGCAAATTACCAAAGGAGATGTTGGAATGCTGGAACCATTGTATTCAATCTCCACATGCTTGGGTACATTGAAACAAGGGATGATAACGTTTACTTCGGGATTTCCTGAGTTGATATCTGAGACTAAAAGCTCATGCGGAAAATGCCCTACTGTATTTACGTCATGGTCATCTCTGTTTCTGTAAATTTGTAAGTCACCGATGTCTAGAAATTGTTGAATGTCTGCTTTTATGGTGGGACACCCTTGAATATCTTTGGAGCAGATATGGCAAGCTGCGTAATCGTGCCTAGTGAAGGTGCTCATTGAACTGTACGTTTCATGGAGATGCACCAAGTTTCCTCTGATTAAGTTTACGTTTGTGACAAGGTACCTGTCTGTATTTCTTAGCATCAAATTCACTGAGTGTCCACTATGACTGGGAAGTGGATTGGCTTCACGATCGGACTTGTATTTACGAAGGAAGAAGATTAGACCTTACTAATCTACGTACTTACGCCTTTAATGCTATGCAATGCTCAAGGTCATGGCACGGTGCCCCTTGGTGAAAAGGGCAAGATCGTCATTTTGTACCACCATGGCAATTTTTGGGAAGGAGGTGGTGACCTTATGCATGTCAGTTTCTTTCTATTAGCGCGGTAAAGTTACGTATGCGTCATTGGAATTGGGTCAATTCGTGACCGAGGCATCTGTTTTGATTGTTAAGCTGCTAAGCACATTGGCGAGGCTGTTGAGTTTGTTGATTTTGTTGAAATGCGGAGCAATTCACGTGTTTGGAGTTGTGTTGGCGCTATGGCGACTACATCGTTGTTGAATGAAATTCTTACGTGGTTTTCCTCGGGATACCATTCCTATGTCATGTTCCTTTTTCCTTGGAAAACTGGTTCCAACCTTCTTTATCCCACTAGAAGATCCTGCTTCCTTGGTTAGGCGTCCGGTTTGAACCCCTTCTTCTAATCGCATTCCCATGCTTACCATCTCGGTGAAATCTCCGAGAGCGCTAGCGATCATTCGCTCATAGTAGAATGAGCCTAGAGTATTCAAGAATACCTTAGTCATCTCCTTTTCTTCCAATGGTGGGTTGACTTGGGCAGCAATTTCCCTCCATTGTTGCGCATATTCTTTGAATGTCTCTCTTTCCTTTTGAGACATAGAGCGGAGTTGATTCCTATCGGGAGCCATATCCAAGTTGAATTTGTATTGCTGGACAAAGGCTTCACCTAAGTCGTTGAATGTTTGAATATTCGTGTTGTCTAACCCCATGTACCACTTCAGTGCGGCACCGGTGAGACTATCTTGGAAGTAATGGATTAACAACTGATGATCTTCGTTGTATGTAGACATTTTCCTGGCATACATCGTGAGATGACTTTGTGGACAGGAGTTCCCTTTGTACTTTTCAAAGTCAGGGACTTTGAATTTTGCAGGTATCCTTACGCGAGGAACTAAGCACAGATCCTGGGCGTTTTTCCCAAACAATTCTTTCCCTCGAATCGTTTTTATCTCAAGCTGCATTTTGAGGAGTTGTTCCTGGAGATTCTCCATCGAGCCACGGGAATTCGTATTATTTCCTGGAGTATGGTGAACTTCTTCGTCTATGGTAGCGTGCACTACGGAAGCTGAGTTCGTCATGATCGGTTGAGAAACCGGCATTGTTACTTGTGGAAGAGTTACTCCATGTTGCGGAGTAAATGTAGAGTTTTGCTGTAAAGTAGGTATTTCAAGCGAGGTTGTTTGAGAAGTCGGTTGGCGAAATCCGATGCCAAAGTTAAAAGGCATGCCCCCATGGATAGCCTTCTGGCATACTGAAAGGTGAACTACTGACTGCGACAGCTGAAACTGGAGTAGTAGTGTCTTTTGAGATCGCTGCTTGGTTTTGACTGCTCGATGCTGCTTGTTGACTTTGCGCTGTGGCCAATGAGTTGACCAAAGATGTGAGTCTCTCCACTTCTTCTTGCAATGTTGTTACCGTGCTACAGAGTTCAACGTTCTCTTGTTCAAATCCTTCCATTACTTTTCTTCGTTTTGAACGTGTATCGTATGTTCGAGTTGGTTGTGGACGCGGTCGAGAAACTCTAAGACGCGACAGCTTGGCTTGGCGATCTTTCCCTATCTGTTCAAACTGTTCAAGCTGTCCAAGCTTTTCAAGCTGTTCAAGCTGTTCAAGTATGAAACTGTGCAAGTATCAGACTCTAGACAATAAACTTAAATGCAAAGTATGATGCATGAATATGATTGTAAAGAAAGATTTCCAAAGAATTTTCGCTAAAAGAGATATTTCTGGCAAATATTTGGATGGAAAACATGAATTTTATTGATTATTGAAAGAAGATTACAACAATTGTTTTTTGTTGGAGCATTGCTCACAAAAATGATAAAATAAATGATAAAAATACAAACTAAATTGAACTAATTAAATGTCTTCGTCGTATGAAGATCCAAAGGCTTGATGCATCTTCAACTTCAGGATTTCCTTTCCATAGTGAGCTTTTAGTTCAGCTTTCTCAGCTTTTAGCTTGCTAATGACTTTCTTCCACTCGTCGGGAGCAGGATCGCTGGTTGTCATTTCCTCAAGCTTTCTTTTTCTTTCCTTGACGTATCTCTGGATTGCGTTATCCTTCTGGCGAATCTTCTCATATTTCTCCATGAGCCATTCGTCCTGGAAGTAAAGCGTCTTTTCATGATCTTTGACTTGCTTCTTGAGCTTCTCATTCTCAAGATTAGTCTTAAGGAATTTGTTTTCCAAAGCTTCTTTCTCAAACCTTATTTTGGTCAAGGCTTCTTGGTATTCTCCTTGACGGGAAAATTTGTTGATTTGGAAGCGATTGAGAACATGGGATCCTCATAAGCGTAAGGCATTCAAAATTCCTTCGCTCTTTTCTTTACCCAAGAAGTGTAGGTTTCCATGGCTACACAATTTCTCGCCTTACCTCATTCTTTCCTTCGGATGTGATGCCAAGCTTTGATCATTTTGGCCTTCAATCCCTGGGAATCCTCTCCTTCATGATAGAAGTAGATTTCTACTGTAAATCCAAGAGTTTTACTAGAATTTGCGTACCCGAGTTGACGTCTCTCCAGGAAAGGGTTGTAGTTGATTCCTCCTTTTGTACCAATGAGAGGTACGTTGGAAAATTCTCCACAGCTCTCAATGATTTCCATCTCATTATGCGCTAAGGTATACCAATGGATATAAATCGTTTGTAAGAGACATGAGTCTTGAGACCAATGCCACTCGTCTTTGTTTTCGCGGAAGATAGGAGATTTAGGAAAATGTGAGGTAATCCATTTGAAAAGCAGTACACAACACGATAGTTCCGTCTCCTTGCGATTCCTATGATGAATAGAGGCGTCGTGTCACCAAGCAAGGTGGGAGCAGGTTTCCAATCGAAAGATCCTTATGGCGTTGATATCAACGAAATTTGGGACGTTGGAAAACAACACCAATCCATAGAGGAGTAAATCTAAAATAGCTTGAAGGCTACCATACTACCGCTTTAGAATTTAAGAGCCTTCTCCATTAGGAACTTTGAAGTCGAAGTGTTTTCCTCTAGTAGTTAGGTTTTGTCTATCTCGATTTCTTTATGTGAGTCATCGTTGCAATATGGTGACTTAGGAATGGCTTCAAAACCATTGAAAGGCACTTTACGTCTTGAGATACCTAGGATATCGCGTACTCTTCCAAAGTAGGCATCAGCGATAATCGGGAAAGTGAAAGCGATAGGCGGATCGTGAGGCGATTTTGAGAAGTCCTTCATCAACGTTAGCGTTTAGAAGAGTTAAAAGAGTTCCATAGCGTTTTCTGAAATCCGAGGGATCTTCTACCAAGGATGCTAACTCTTTCAACTTTCCTACATCGAAATTCTAAAGCTGTATCTCTTGGTGAATCTTCCTCGGCGTCCATCCTCTAACCTAAAATATTTTACAAAGAAAATTCTCTAAATTCTTTGGAAATGGAAAGAAAATGAAGTTGTTTTTTGAATGAATGAATGAATGCATGAATGCGGCAAACATGGTTAGTAGTTATACACATGGTCAAGCGTTCAAAGTCACGAGCATGAGGCCAAAGATAAGAATCAACGTGGTTAAGTTCTAAGGGCTTATTCATACGTGAAGCGGGTTCTCACGATATCTGAGCTCAACACTCCTCTTTGAAATATTATCGGTTTGTTGAATACTCGATGGTCCAATAATATTTTCAAGAAAACTTCGCTGATCTCGCATGACAATTACTCTAGGCTTACACCGAATAATCTACACTACATCCTAAATGGCGGGATGGGTTATGTGTTCTCTGACCCACTCGACTTCTCGAGTTCCCTTGAAAGTAAAATGTCTTAAATACTTGCTAAACACAATACCCCAAGACAACCTCCTTGAGAGGAGATATTAACCGTAAGTATTGAAACTTCTCACGTATTAATACCTCCACCTAGATCTTAAAAATGTTTCTTAAATCCGGGTTAGGATTTCTTTCCATCAGATGAAATCGCGAAAACACACAATAAAGAAAAATAGACATATGCATAATATGAAAGCTTATCCCTTTCTTTTCTTTTGAAAACAAAAAAGGTTGGTGCTCTCGGCGAGTCACATTTTTTTGAAAATCAAAGTTTCAGTACTCCCAGTGAGTCACCATTTTCTGTTCGCGTTAAAGGTGGCTAGAGATTTGAATATGAATTGATTCTGCGGCTCAAACGATTTACTCTGTTGATTTGTTTATAAAGATGCCGCGAGCATCAAGCTTTATTATTTTCAACACAAGAAAGATGATTTAATGATTATGAAAAAGGGGAAAGCTGTAATACCCTCAATTGATATTGATATGCGTAACGACTAGCGCAAACTAGACACAACGCATTGGGGAGATTCTGAGTAAGGGGGATTGTTATATAAAGGGAATAGATGGAGCACCCTAAATATATA
>CM038797.1:46657391-46706855 GCA_021764765.1 Vicia sativa
GGTTTCGGGTCTCAATACTAAGATGATATGTCGACTCACACTACCTTGTTGATTTCAAGATGGATCCAATAAAATACATATTTGAGAAACCACTTCTCCCGAAGAATAGCAAGATAAATGATCTTGACCGAATATGACATCCAAAGACACTTCTCGTAAAGCGATCAAAGGAAGTGTGGTAGCCGATCATTTGGCTCACTGTCAGAGATGACTACTGGGTCTATGCATCAATTTCCATGAAGATGTTTTACTAGTTACGATTGTGAAGAACTGTCTACGAAGGACCCAACAATGATCCTGATGGACTATGGTCTTTGATGAGCCTCAAACGCACTTGGCAATGGCATGGCGCCATCATTACATCCCCACAAAGTGACATACGCCTTTCACCGCCAGATTATGTTTCGGCACCAACAACATGGCCGAATACGGTTGCAGCATCATGGGTATAAAGTCGCTATTGACTTAAGAATCAAGTTCTTGCAAGTATATGGAGACTACTTTAGTGATCATCAGATTAAGGGCGAGTGATACGAACATCCGAATCTCATTCCATATCGAGAGCATGTTCGAGTTTGATCCCCTATCAAGAGATTACTTTGATCATATTCCACGAAGAGAATCGGGCATACGACGACACACATGTCGCCTATGTTCAAGGTTAGATGGGACAACGAGGCTCCCCAGATCATCATTGAGAAGTTCGACGAACCAACAGATTGTTATGAGCTTGACACGTAAGAGAAACCTTGGTACTATGACGGAAGAGGTATTGAGACCTTGAATATCCCGCAGGGGCATCCGTCAATGATAAGAAGTTCATGAGAAGATTTGCATCCAAATTTTTCCTCAAGAACGCATCTTATACAAGCGTTAACCACGATTTGTGCCATCTACCGTGTAGACCAAAAACAATACGATCATGGAAGAGTTTTGGCGCATTTGGTACCCATTCCGGGACATACCATGGCTAAGAAGATTTTGAGAACAAAGTTACTATTGGTCCACCATGGAAGTCGATTGTCACCGCTATGCTCGATCTTGTCACGTGCCGATTATGCCGACAAAGTACACATTCTCCAAAGACTGAATGTTTTAACTTCTCCTTGGCCTTTTGCAATGTGGGCATTGACATGATTGAGAAATCAAGCCCACGCCCAATGGACATCGCTTCATCCTTGTGGCAATCGATTACTTTACCAAGTGGTAGAAGCACTCGTCAAGATTCTGCTACCAAGAATGTTGTGGCTCGATTCATCACATAACTTATCTCATCTGGTATGACATGGCCCGAAAGGATTATCACAGATAACGGCTCTAATCTCAACAACAAGATGATCACCGAACTCGCACGCAGCTCAAGATCAAGCATCACAATTCTTCCTTATCGGCCTAAGATGAATGGCGCAGGAAGCCGCCAACAAGAACATTAAGAAGATTATACGTAAAATGAGTGACTTACAAAGATTGGCATGAGATGTTACCATTTGCTCTTCATGGTTATCGCACCACAACATTTAACATCCACAGGGCAACCCCTCTCTTGTGATATGGTATGGAAGCCGTCTTACCCATCGAGGTTCGTACACCTCAACCGTAGTCCTCCCAGACACGAAAGAAGGAGACGATCGTCCGCATCGCTTGACCGCATTAATTGATTGATGAGAAACGACCATCCGCCATGGACATTTATCGTAAACGAATGATCGAGCATTTAACAAGAAGGTCAAGCATCGAGTCTACCAAGCTGTGATCTAGTAGTCAAGCGCATCATTCTTCCACAAGGTGATCCTGTGGGCAAATGGACTCCCACCCACGAGGGACCATTTGTAGTCAAGATGTTTTCCGCGGAGCTATGATACTTAGCACCATGGATGGTGAAGACTTCCACACCTCGTGAACGCAGACATAGTCAAAAATATACGCGATGAAATAGACCCGCTAGGTCGACCGACCTAGGCAAAATAAGGGCATCTCGCAACCAAAAGGTTCGGGCAAAAGTTAAGGATATATACAAAACATGTACACCGCAAGTCGAAACCCGAAAAGGCTTGGGCAAAAAGGGTATCCCAGACTGAAACCGAAAGGGCGGTCTAGGCAAAAGTTAGGATCCGTTACACACTATGTCTCTTCCGCATCACCTACTTCCGCATACTATCAACCTTCAAGATTCAAATGGCGTAGATCAATTCACTCACTTTCTACCGATGTGAAGGAGATGAGATAGTTGAAATATATGAGTACTAGCATAGTTGGAACTTAACGAGATTGTTTCCCGACAGCTTTTACCTTCTTGTGTACAAACCACTTGGCCATACGCCATTTCAAATAAATACAAGTTCTTCTCTTTACAAATTCACTTTGTGGTTTGCATAAAGTCCAACGCTTGCTTTGAATGATTACACGATTTGACAATAAAATCTAATCGCAAACATACGAAAAGTGAACATACAAAAGTAATCAACAGCTCCGTGAATTGAGATGACGACGAGGTCACCAAAACATTCCCCGCAGAGCATGATCCCCACAAAGGTGTCACTCACAACAAACCTCCTCCAATGAGTACGTAAGAATCCAAGCAAGGATTCCATTCAACCGAGCAGTTGTTACATCGCCTCAAGCAAGAACACTTCACCCCCACAAGGTATTTATCCTCGCTGATATCTCTCCCCTTTCCTTTTCCCAAAGAAGAAGATTCCAGACCAAACTTGGTCGAGAAAAGCATCTGAGGAAACTACATCTTCATCCCACCGAGATTACAATGGGTCGACTCTTCCAACCCGGCCTCCCTAAGCTATCAAATGCTCTCCAAATGAGATCTACACTGTAATCCCCAAGAGAGCGCCCTAATTTTTTTCCTCGCAGATCACATACAAGATCCCCAACGACTCCCTCCCGCATTCTCCTCGCCAGGTCTATGAGATCTTCAACAAACGCGATTTTCGATCTCTATCACTCAACCATATCTAGGCCCAAGACTTGGTCGATAGGCATCGAGGAGTCCATGGATATCTTTCTTCTCCTTCCAAAGGTGGATTCTCACTACTCAATCCTCAAGCTAAGTCGAAATCTTCAAAGTAACATCCATCTTCTTCAAGATGGATATGTTTTGAAATACCACCATCTATCATTCATACATTTCTCATAAAGTCATAATTCATGCATATGTCATTCATATACACCGTCATGCATCATACTTTGCATAAACTAACAAATATTCTATCAAAGTTCTCTTGTTTTTCAAAACAGTACAATACCGACGCAAAGTGTCCAGATTAAGCCCCAATCGACGGGAAACTATCTAAAGACCGCCTTGGTTGTCCTCCCATCGTCCAGATTAAGCCCCAATCGACGGAAAACTATCCGAAGACCGCCTTGGTTGTCCTCCGACGATCGGTCCAGATTAAGCCCCGAATCGACGGAAAACTATCTCAAAGACCGCCGGTTATCCTCCGACGATCGATCCAGATTAAGCCCCCAAATTCACGTGCCAAAACTATCTGAAGACCGCCTCGGTTATCCTCCGATTAACAGTAATGGATCAACACCATGCACAACAGTGGAAATCTATCCACATTTTTGCCAACTATAACCTCCTCGTAGTAATCAAATGGTTAAAATTTATTCCAACTCAATATCATTCAAATGACCACAAGTTCCATACGACTCCTTCCTTGGATGGCATCTTAAGCCCATCTCCGACTATTTGTCAACAAAGGCTTCACTTATCGCCGTATATATGGTTAAAAATCAATCCAAAACCAATAACTTCATTCAAAAAATAACACTTAAGTCTAACATACGACTTCCATTTAAGATCTTAAGCATCTCCATGTTCTTCCGTAAACGTCTACAAAGTCCATGCATTTACCCACTCTCTCCAAAGAATCCTCCTATCAACTTTAGGTTCAACGATTTAATTATCTCAACTTCTCCAAATGGCATCTCAGTTTCATTCCTCATCATCCTCAAGAAATGAAAATTCTTCCTAGGTATTCAACCAATCATCTTCTACCTCTGTCAATGAAGACAAAGCATGTCAATCTCAACCTTCCAAGTCAAAAGATTCTCCAGTCAACCTCACAATTCAAAATTTGTCTTTCATCTTCTCAAGATATTTCATACATCAATACCCAGGATTCATCAATAGTTGATCAACAAACTCATTCCTTGACAATCAAGTTACATTCATCATTTGATCAAGGGTTGATCATGATTCATCAAGAAAACTCAAGATTTGCTCAAAAGTCAAACTTTCTAAATTAGGGTTTCTAGGTGAAAAGTCAATCGAACTTTGATCGATCATAACTTCTTCATACTTTCTCAAATTTCCACCACCTCTTGTTTTGAAGGAAATTCAATTTCTACAACTTCATGTCTCACAAGAATGTCCAAAAATGCTTCATTTGAGAGGTATGGCTCAAAACATTAGTGTCATTTTCAAAGTCAACAAAAGTCAACTTTTTGTTTTGAAGATATATTGAGCATGGAAACTCCAATTGAGATGAGACCAAAGAGGTTGGTTAGAGGACTCTTAGAGCTTTTCAAAAGTCCAAGAACACTAAAAATGTGGAAAATGAGCAAGATACACCATTCACAAGTTGGGCAATTTGAAGGAATGCACAAAGAGAAATACTTTAAAATCAAATTTTTGCAAATGGGCTTGCTTTTTCTTCATCCAAACTTATTCCTCATACAATTAGGAATATCCAAGCCCAATGCCACGAATTTTTATTTTATTTTTCTATTTAATTTGGAATTTATTCATTTAAATACAAATTAAATTCAAAATAAAGTATAAAATCAAAATTAATTGCAAGATTGATTTTATTCCTTCCTGAGACTCAAGCAACTCACAAAGGCCAGCAATTTCGAAATTTGATCAATATGGCAAGATTGGATTGAAATTAATCAATTTTGAAAATTTGATTTTTACAAAAATCAAATTTGATTTGCTTTGAATGTTGATTGATTCTCTTCCAAAACCATCCCAAATCCATCCAAGATAAATGTATGATGCATACCTATCAAGAGAAGGAAAAATTGGCTCAAGAACCCTAACCTAGAACTCAAAAAACTGTGACCTTCAAGCTACTAGCACATCGATCCAGCCACTTTCAAACGATTTTGAGGATTCAAACATATTCTTGACATCTCGAAGCATTCAGCACTCTTTATTTTGCCAAAACCAAGAATCGTGAAACCGAAATTGGTTTGTTCTTGAAATTTCAAAATCGTATTCTTTTCATTCATGCATTATTAACATGATTTGTGTTTTTTTGTGATTAGTAGGAAGTTTGCAAGCTCGGGTACTTTAACGTTTCATGGTCGGAACCGAGATGCCATAGTTAGTTCTCGAGCATGTTTTAGGGTTTCACCAAATAGAAAATTGGACCATGAGACCTATACCATGCATTCGATGATCCCGTGAATCGAACCATGGTTTTAGAATTTATTTATATTATGTGTGCTTGCTTTTAATTTGCCGGTGACCATAGCGCCGAATAATGGCCGACGCTAGCTTTGAAAATTTAAATCGGGACGATGAAGCCATGGACGAGGAGAGATCAAGAGACGACACTTGTCTTTCTTTTTACTCGATCCGGATTTCAAACACACTTGCACATGGCGGTGGTAAAGGCGCCTGCTCCTGATGCCTCAAAGGTCACGAGTTCGATCCCTCCAGGACCGGTTTTGTTTTCCTTTTCACAAACTCAATATTTTTTCATTATTTAATATTTTGCATCTATTTTAATTAATTTCATAATTTTATTTCTGCATTAAAAATCATCAAAAATTATTTTTCTTTTACATTATTTTCATAAAATCTTTATTTAATTTAATAAATTAAAAATATAATTTTGCATGCATATTTATTTTTATTCATAATTTGCATTTAAACTTTTAATTCATTTTTATTATTAAAATGCATCAAAAATCCAAAAATTTATTTTAACATATTTATAGTATTTCCAGATGACATATTTTTCTTATTTTAAAATTTGCATTTTTCTAACATTTTTCTCTTGTTCGATCATATCGCATTTTCCGATTTCTCATTCTCTGCAAAGATCCGATTCGTATTTTTTCTTTATCATTTTATTTTTCCAATAATGTAACTGTATATGGGATGTAATAGTTTAAATTAGGCCTTTATTTTTCCGCATTTTAAATTATGTATCTCGCCCAAAGCCTTGTAATAGAGGATTTACCTTTCCGCATCTTTACATTCCGCATTTTAATTTCCGACCCTATAAATTGCTAGTAATTAGCGTGTATGGCAAGATAATAATCAACATAGCTCACTAATTTGCAAGATAAAATATTTGAATCAACACACTTTTCACATGCACCCCTTAGGGTAATTCTCCTGCCTTTACGAATTCAAATGGTCATGTCCTCGAACGTAGAGGTATTCTAGCACCGCTGCCTTCCAAACAAATCATCATAGTCCCTTCGATACAAAGATCATAGACCCATGATGTCGCCACGAATACATGATCTTGACCCTCGATCTGGCCTACGAAATGATGATAGTCCCTTCGAATGTGCTAGGATACTTCCTACAAGTTGCTTTTACGACCATCCGATGTCCCTTCGAATGTCCCGCTTTATCCAACGAATGGAGTTACCTACCAACTAATGGTATGGCTAGCGCTATTCTAAAGGAACGTAGAAGCACGAAACGACCAATTCGAGTGGGTAATAAGTCTTTTAGTTGCTCGCTCTACCAAATGCTTTTCACACTCACACTTTTGTCAAAGTTCAAACTTTTTCAAAACAAAACATTTCCAAACACTTTGTATACATTCCACATGAATCATTACAAAGTCAAAGCGAAATGCCTTTTCAAAACATTTTGTCAAACACACGTAAAGCACAATTTTAAAGTGATCTAGAGTAACTAAGAGTCCGTAGATAACTACGGATGGAAAAGGTGCTAATACCTTCCTTTCATAACCATTCTCCTACTCGAATCTAACGAAGGTCTTTTTCTGTACTTTACCTTCCCTTAATTGGATAAAAATAAAAGTCGGTGGCTACTCTTGCTATCCGCATATTTATGTATACAAAACCTACAAAGCCGTCACCGTATCACAGCTTTTAATTTTCTATTTCTATGGTTGGAAAGCCTTGGGATTTAAATGTAGACTATGAAGATTCTAGGTTTTGTTATTATTGTGTTTAAAGATCTGGATCTTCTCTCGTGACATATCCCTATAGTCGGAATCAGAGCATTTGTAGCTCGGATCTAAAGGATCTATGGTTTGTTTGAATTCGAGGGAGAGGAAATTTGCTCAAGGATGAGACCCAGCTCACGTATTCTCAAAAGGATGTTGATAAAGTCGTAGAGCAATCGAGTTCCCACTTATGCTAGTGAAAGCAACGGATGTTAGTAAGAGACAGACAAATGTCATCTTAACAAAAATATATCTAATCTATTTCATCACATACATTTTTTGAAAAGTTTTGATTGATTAAAATCTTTCGTCAGAAGTTATGTGTGTTTTGCTTGAGTGTACAAGCGTTACCACTACATGTTTAAGAAAGATGTTTTGAAAGATGTTTGAATCTTTTAACGTGAAGCATTGGGTGTTTTGCTTGAGTGTAAAACGTTACCACTTACAATTAAGATGTTTTTGTTTGAAAACAGCTTTGAAAAGTTTTGACTGTATGTGATATGATAGATGAGATACTTCTTCCATAGAGATGATAAATGTCTAAATCTCAAGGAGAAATTGATTGGATTAAAGGGATGCTTTTAAGAAGCCCATGGGTCCTTGTATTGTTAGCCCAAGATGAGGCATTCGAGGGTCATCGAGGGTCCTTGTATGAAGCTCAAGAGGAAGCTAGGTATGGCTGGCTTTGTCTTTAAAAGGATTTCACCGAAACCATCCTTTGGAATTTAGAGCAATTTCACCGGGAAATTATACTCTCATGGTTCTATCCTAACGCTGGTGATTCTTTGTATTGGTAGCCCAATAGGAGGCTGTTAAGAGATTTCCTATCTCTTTCATTGTATGATGCCCAAGAGAAGGCTAAACTCAATGAGGAGTTCTTTTGAATGAAGCCCAAGAGGAGGCTAACTCAACAGGGGAGTGATGTCTTATATGAAGCCTAAGCGGAGGCTAAACTCAGATGAATGAGTTTCTTTGTACAAAGCCCAAGAGAAGGCTAACTCTTTGGGGAGAGTTATCTTGTATAAAGCCCAACCATAGGCTAAATTCATGCCGGAGATGAATTATCTTGTATGAAGCCCAAGCGGAGGCTATTGTGGGGAACCTATTGATTAGTCTAATTGTTATGTTATAACTAGACAGTTGTATAAACAAGTGTGTGTGTGTGATATGTATTCAAAGGAGTTTATGAAGGAAGTATAAACAATGCAATGATGTTTATTTACATAAGTTTATGAAATATAAACAAGTGTCTGTGAAACGAACGTTTAAAAAGAGCGTAACTTGATTATTTACAAGTTTGAACTGTGTACAAGGAAATGAGTATGTACACGAACGAGTATTTATGTACGAGAAGATGTGGATGTACATAGGAGGGTTGGGACTTACACCATAAGGGTGGCCCATTGGTTTAAAAGCAGTTTCACCGGGAATAATGCTCCTTTTAATACCAATGGTATTCAGTGTATACGTACAGACAAAACAGAAACGAACGATCGAAGTTTTATCTGTGTTTGAGTATTTACAAAAAGTATCTGTGTTATGTACAGATAAAAATTTGTATGAAAAGAATTTGATATGTACAAGAAAAAATGATATGTACAGATAAAGTTGGTTTGAGTATACACAAGTGAAGTGGAAACAAACGATTGAAGTTTGTCTGTACTTGAGTATATAAAAAAAAGTATCTGTATTATGTACAGATAGAAATTTGTGTGTATCTGAAGAGAGTTTGATATGTACAAAGAAATAATTATGTACATACAAGAATGTTTTGGGACTTACACCGTGAGGGAGGCCCATTGGTTTAAAAGCAGTTTCACAGGGAATAATGCTCCTTTTAATACCAATGGTATGCAGTGTAAAGTGAAAACAAACGGAAGAAGTTTGTCTGTATTATGTACAGGTAAAAAGATGTGTACAAAAAAGAAATGGGTATGTACAAATAAATATATGTACATAAAAAGAATTTTTTTGATATGTACAAGGGAAAAATATGTACATAAAAGAATTTTGGGACTTACACCGTGAGGGAGGCCCATGATGGATTGAGAAATTCGAGAGAAAACGAATTCGATTTTATCGTTTAAATCGGATCTATCATGGTAAAAAGATGCAAGTTTGATGAAAAGTTTTGAAAAATGATTTTGAAAGTGTTTTGAAATGTGAAGTTTATTTATGAGAAGTTTTGAAAAGAATCGGAAGTCGAAAACCTGAAAAATTCACCTTTAAAAGGTGTTTTGAAAAGTGCTCAACGTCAAGCTGGCTCGATTAAAATATAATCGATGAAAGTTTTTCTGAAAATTTTTGCACTATCATAAAATAGATACATTTATTGACAAGTGTACAAAAATCACCTCAAAATGAGGAGTTTTGATTGGTTAAAAATGTGAAAGTTTTGTAAAAAACATGAAAAATATGAAGGTTTTGAAAAGAATGGTCTTGAGGAGAGTTGAACCCATGACCATTGGTAGCTACATGGCACAAAGCACTACGGCAAGCTAGCTACCACTGGGACAAACGCTCTTTGGTGTTTATGAATCCGAACCACGTGTTAATAAAATATTGAACATTTAAATTTGAAAAATTCAAGAACACGCTAAGCTATGTTCTTCGCTTTGATTTTCAATTTCAACAATCCATGCTAAAATCTTCATTTCTCAATGAAATTCAATGAAATAAAAATGAAAGTTGCTCGATTTTGAACGACGAACACGATGGCAGATGTTAATTGCATTTATTTTTGACCTAGCATGCTTAAATTTCTGGGAACCACGAAGAACCCTAGAACTGTGTTTTTCAAATTAAATGATGCATAGTTGATGATTTTTCAGTTTGATTGAGGGCTTATGACCGTGATGAGTGCAGAAAGAGATTGGCCAAGAGTTTTTGCATTTAAATTCAAAGAATCATGATATCCCAGTTGTGATACGGTGAACTGACTTTTTAGTTTTTGTATCCCAAATGTGCGGATAGCAAGAGTCGCCACCGACTTTTATTTTTATCCAATTAAGGGAAGGTAAAAGTACAGAAAAAGACCTTCGTTAGATTCTGTGTAAGGGAGAAGGTTATGAAAAGGGAAGGTATTAGCACCCCTTTCCATCCGTAGTTATCTACGGGCTCTTAGTTGCTCTTAGATCACTTTAAAATTGTGCTTTCGGTGTTTGACAAAATGTTTTGAAAAGGCATTTCGCTTTGACTTTGTAATGATTCATGTAGGAATGTATACAAAGTGTTCGAAATGTTTCTTTTGAAAGAGTTTGAACTTTGACAAAAGCGTGAGGTGTGAAAAGCATTTTGATAGAGCAAGCAACTAAAAGTCTTATTACCTACTCGAATTGGTCGTTTTCATTGTTACGTTCCTTTAGAATAGTGCTATCCATACCATTGGTTGGTAGGTAACCCCATTCGTTGGATGTAAGCGTGGCATTCAAGGGACATCGGATGGTCATAGAAGGCAACTGAGGAAGTATCGTAGCATATTCAAGGACTATCATCATTTTCGTAGGCGACAATCGAGGGTCAAGATCATATATTCGTAGGCTACATCGTGGGTCTTATGATCTTTGTATCAAGGACTATGATGATTTGTTTGAAGGCACGGTGCTAGAATACCTCTACGTCGAGGACATGACCATTTTGAATTGAACGAACGAGAGAATTACCCTAAGGGTGCATGTGAGAGAAGTGTGTTGATTTCGATATTTTATCTTGAAAAGTTAGTGGGCTACATTCATTATTATCTTGTCACACGCCTAATTACTAATGTTTATAAGGTGCGGAAATTAAATGCGGAATGTAAAGTGCGGAAAGGTAAATCCCACGCTATTACATGGCTTGGGGCGATACATAATTTAAACTTATGGAAAATAAAAGCCCTAATTAAACTATTACATCCCATAAGCTACATTATTGGAAAAAGAAAATAAGAAAAGAATCGTCTAAACGAGATAACCCGTGGAAAAGATGAGGAAATCGAAAATATGATGAAGTTGAATAAGAGAAAATGTTAAAAAATGAAAAATTTTAATCGGAAAAATATGACATGCTGGAAATAACATAAATATGCAAAAATAATTTTTTGGGATTTTTTGAATGCAATTTAATAATTTAAAATGAATTAAAAGTAATTAAAATGCAAAATTATGAATAAAAATAAATATGCATGCAAAATTATATTTTTAATTTTATAAATTAAATAAAGATTTTCAGAAAATAATGTAAAAGAAAAATAATTTTTGATGAGTTTTAATGCGAAATAAAATTATGAAAAGAATTAAAATAATGCAAAATATTAAAATAATATGAAAGTATAGAAAATAATGCAAGTTTGGAAAAAGAATGAAAACGGTCCCGGCAGGGATCGAACTGAGTCCTTGAGAGCATCCTCAACAGATGCGCCTTACCACTACGCCATGTGTGCAAGTGTGTTTGAACCGATCGAGTAAAAGAAAGACAAGTGTCATCTCCGGTCTCCTCGTCTGCAAGCTTCATCGTCCCCGATTTGAATTTTTAAAGCTAGCCGGCCATTGTTCGACGCCATGCACTCGCAAATTGGAAAATCAACACATAATATAAATAATTTCTAAAGGCATGGTTCGATTCCCGAGATCATTCTCAATGCATTGGTATAGGTCTCATGATCCAATTTTCCGCTTAAGGAAACCCTAAATCGTGCTCAGAACCTAACTATGGCATCCGAGTTCCGCCATGAAAATGCAATTAAGGTACCCTGAAAGCTTGCAATCTTCCTACTAATCACAAAAACAAACACAAAACATGATAAAGATGCATGAAAATTAAAATACGATTTTTGATTTTTCAAGAACAAACCGATTTCGGATTTCACGATTCTGGATGGTTTTGATCAAAGTAAAGGTCTGGATCGACTCAAGAGGTATCAAGGAATGTGTTGGACACCTCAAAATCGATTGAAAACGGCTGGAAGTATGATTGCCACTTGCTTGTTTGCCACGGTTTTTTGAGCTTTAGGTTAGGGTTCTTGAGCCAATTTTTCTCTTTTTTCTTGATAGGTATGCATCATACATTTATACTGGATGGATTTGGAATGGTTTTGGGAGAGAATCAATCAACATTCAATGCAAATCAAATTTGATTTTTGTACAAAATCAAATTTTCAAATTTGATTAATTTTCAATCCAATCTTGCCATATTGATCCAATTTCGAAATTTGCTGGGTTGTGAGTTGCTTGGTCTCAAGGAAGGAATAAAAATCAATTTTGTAATTAATTTTGATTTTATATTTTATTTTAAATTTAATTTGTATTTAAATGAATAAATTCCAAATTAAATAGAAAAATAAAATAAAAATTCGTGGCATTGGGCTTGGATATTCCTAATTGTATGAGGAATAAGTTTGGATGAAGAAAAAGCAAGCCCATTTGCAAAAAATTTGATTTTTTAGAAGTATCTCTCTTTGTGCATCCCTTCAAAATTGCCCAACTTGTGTATGGTGTATCTTGCTCAATTTTCCGCATTATTGAGTGTTCTTAGACTTTTTGAAAAGCTCTAAGAGTCCTCTAACCAACCTTTTTGGTCTCATCTCAATTGGAGTTTCCATGCTCAATATATCTTCAAAACAAAAAGTTGACTTTTTGTTGACTTTGAAAATGACCTATAATGTTTTGAGCCATACCTCTCAAATGAAGCATTTTTTGGACATTCTTGTGAGACATGAAGTTGTAGAGAATTGAATTTCCTTCAAAACAAGAGGTGGTGGAAAATTTCTGAGAAAGTATGAAGAAGTTATGATCAACAAAGTTCAGTTGACTTTTCATCTAAAACCCTAATTTAGAAAGTTTGACTTTTGAGCAAATCTTGAGTTTTCTTGATGAATCATGATCAACCCTTGATCAAATGATGAATGTAACTTCAAAATGAGGATGTTGACCAAAAATTATGAAGTTTGACAGATATTGACCACAATTGACTTTTGTCCAATACAACCATTTTCAACCATCCGAGCAATTGTCTGAGGAAACTTGACTGTAAGGCTTGAAACTTGACATGGAGAATCTTGAAGCATATGAGGAGGCATGAAGACCATTGGAGATGTTGGGAGTCCATCTTGACTCGAGAATTGCCAAACCCTAGTTTGGGTTGATTGTCTAGGGAGAGTTTGTCCGATCAACTCTTGAGGAACCTTGAGTATGGATGTATGAAATATCTTGAGAGGAGGGCAAATTTTGGGGTATGACAGCTGCCCTGCTCAATTTTCTTGTACCGAAGGGTTAGATTGACATGCCTTTTTTGACCTGAAGGTAGAAGTTGATTGAACACCGTAACACCTGAAAATTTGCACGCTGGTGGATGATGCGGAATGGGCTTACGTGATGCCATTCGAGAAGTGGATACTTCACTGGGGATGAGTCGACGCTAGACTCGAGAATGTCGATAGGAGAATTGACGGGATGGGCTTAAGATGCCATCCGAGAAGGTGGGAGGAGTCGACGCTAGCTCTCATTTCTCGAAGGAGCATGGAGACGGGCTTAAGATGCCATCCAGGCAATCGAGTCGCATTTGACTGTAGTTGCGTTGATAATAAAAAGGATTCTGAATAGATCTTCGTCGATTACGAGAGGAATAGAGTTGGCAAAATGTGGATAGCCCCTTGTGCACCGTTGATCCATTGCCCATATCGGAGGATAACCAGGCGGCTTCGTGATAGTTTTCCGGGTTCGGGCTTAATCCTGACCATCCGTCGAGGATAACCACGGTGGTCTTTCGATAGTTTTCTCGCGGTTCGCTTAATCTCGACCACCGTCGAGGACAACTAGTGGTCTTTCATAGTTTTCCACGATTCGGGCTTAATCCTAGACCAATTGTTTGGAAGTGACTTTCACCTGTTTTTGGAAAAAACAAGAGAAACTTTGATAGAATATTTGTTAGTCTTATGCAAAGTATGATGCATGACAATGTATATGAATGACATATGCATGAATTATGACTTTATGAGTAATGTATGAATGATAGATGTTGTGGTATTTCAAAACATATCCATCTTGAAGAAGATGCGGATGTTCTGTTTGAGGATTTATGACTTCTGCTTGGGGATTTGGGTAGGTGAGAACCCCGCTTTTGAAGGAGAAGAAAGATATCCTGGATTCCTCCGATGCACTATCTGACCATGTCTTGGGCCTAGATGTTGTTTGAGGAAAGTAGAGATTGAGAAACTCGTTGTTGGAGATCTCATACATAGACCCTGCTGGGGAAAATTAGGAGGCGCTCTACTGGGGATACTGAGTGCGGATCTCACTGGAGAGCATTTGATGGTTGCCGAGACCGGGTCAGTCCGCTGGAATCTCCTGACCGGGAATAGAGATGTCGATTTTCTCCGTGTACTATCCGACCAAGTCTCGAGTCCGATACCGCTGTCGGAGAAAAGGAGAATTGTTGAGAGACATCCACGGGATAAACATCTTAGCCGGGATGAAGTGTTACCGTCAAGACTAATGTAACATTGCTCAGCTTGAGTGGAATCATGCTGTGGATTAACATATACCCGCTGGGGAGGTTTAGTGAGTGACACTCTGGAGATTATGTTCTCTGGGGAATGTTTTTGGTGACCTTCGTCGTCATCTCAATTCCTAAAGCTCGTAGTAACTACTTTTGTATGCCCGCTTTTCGTATGTTTGTGATTAGATTCTTATTGTCAAATGCGTATAGTCATTCAAAACAAACGTTGCACTTATTGCAAACGACAACAACAAAAATTGTAAAGAGAAAGAAGCTTGCATTTATTTGAAAGGTGGCGTATGGCCAAGTAGTTTGTACACAAGAAAGGTAAAAAGCTATGCGGAAACAATCTCGTTAAGTTCCAACTATGCTAGTACTCATATATTTCGACTATCTCATCTCCTTGCTGTCAGCAGAAAGTGAGTAGGATGATCTTCGCTATTTGAATCTTGAATGCTGATAGTAGTCTAGAAGGTGTGATCCGAAGAGACATAGTCGACGCTTAAATCCCTAACTTTTGCCTAGACCGCCTTTTCGGTTTTCGCCCAATGATACCTTTTTGCCCAAGCCGCTTTTGTTTTCGACTCAGGTGTACATGTTTTGTATATATCCTTAACTTTGCCCGAACCTTTGGTTCGCCAGATGCCCTTATTTTTGCCTAGGTTCGCCGACCTAGCGGGTCTCTTCATGCGTAGTATTTTTGACTATGTCTCGCTCATGTGGTGTGGAAGTCTTCACCATCCATGGTGCTAAGTATCATAGCTCGCCCGAAAACATTGTTTTGACTACAAATGGTCCTCATAGGTGGGAGTCCATTTTCCCTGGGATCACCTTGTGGAAGGATGATGCGCTTGACTACTAGATCACCGACTTGGTAGACTCGGTGCTTGACCTTCTTGTTAAATGATCTAATCATTCGCTTCGATAAACTGTCCATGGCAAATGGATGCGAGTCGCTTCTCATCAATCAAATTAATCTGGTCAAGCCGTCTCGAACCCAATCATCTTCGCTTAACTCGGCCCCGGAGGACTCGTTGAGGGTATCCGAACCTCGATGGGTAGGACTGCCCATACCACACAAGAGAGAAGGGTTGCCCTGTTGATGTTCGCTACAGAAGTGCGATAACCATGAAGAGCAAATGGTAACATCTCATGCCAATCTTTGTAAGTCACCGTCATCTTCAGATAATCTTCTTAATGTTCTTGTTGGCGGCTTCCACTGCGCCATTCATCTTAGGCCGATAAGGAGAAGAGTTGTGATGCTTGATCTTAAACTGCGTGCAGAGTTCGGTGATCATCTTATTGTTGAGATTGGAGCCATTTTCTGTGATGATCCTTTCGGGAGTGCCATATCGACAGATAAGATTATGTTTGATGAATCGAGCCACAACATTCTTAGTAACAGATGCGAACGAGGCTGCTTCTACCCACTTGGTGAAATAGTCAATTACCACAAGGATGAAACGATGTCCATTGGAAGCTGTGGGCTTGATTTCTCCGATCATGTCGATGCCCCGCATTGCAAAAGGCCAAGGAGAAGTTAAAACGTTCAGAGGTACTGGAGGTACGTGTACTTTGTCGGCATATATCTGGCATTTGTGACAAGATCGAGCGTAACGGTGACAATCAGCTTCCATGGTGGACCAATAGTAACCTGTTCTCAAAATCTTCTTAGCCATGGTGTGTCCACTGGAGTGAGTACCAAATGCACCTTCGTGTAACTCTTCCATGATACGTATTGCTGTTTTCTGATCTACACAGCGGAGTAAGCACAAGTCGTGGTTGCGCTTGTATAAGATGTCGCTGTCGAGGAAGAATTTGGATGCAAATCTTCTCATGAACTTCTTATCATTAACAGATGCCCCTGCGGGATATTCCTGAGTTTCAAGATACCTCTTCACATCGTAGTACCAAGGTTTCTCTTCTGTATCAAGCTCATAACAATATGCTGGTTCGTCAAACTTCTCAATGATGATCTGGGGTGCCTCGTTGTCCCATCTGACCTTGAACATAGATGACATAGTAGCTAATGCGTCTGCCAACTGATTCTCTTCTCGTGGAATGTGGTTGAAAGTGATCTCTTCGAAATAGGGAATCAAACTCAAAACATGCTCTCGATATGGAATGAGATTCGGATGTTTCGTATCCCACTCGCCCTTAATCTGACTGATCACCAAAGCTGAGTCTCCATACACTTGTAAGAACTTGATTCTTAAGTCAATAGCAGCTTTGATACCCATGATGCACGCTTCATATTCGCCATGTTGTTAGTGCAATCAAACATAATCTGGCGGTGAAAGGCGGTGTCCGGTAGGATGTGATAATGGCGCCAATGCCATTGCCAAGTGCGTTTGAGGCTCCATCAAAGACCATGGTCCATCGGGATCCTTGTTCAGGTCCTTCATCTGGGCCTGGTTCTTCGCAATCTGTAACTAGTAAAACATCTTCATCTGGAAATTCGAACTGCATAGACTGATAGTCATCTACGGCTTGATGAGCCCAATGATCGGCTACTACACTTCCTTTGATTGCTTTCTGAGAAGTGTACTGGATGTCGTATTCGGTCAAGATTATTTGCGATCTTGTTATTCTTCCTGAGAGAGTTGGTTTCTCAAAGATGTATTTTATCGGATCCATCTTGGAAATCAACAAGGTAGTATGGGTCAACATATATTGTCTTAGTCGGCGAGCAGCCCAAGCCAAAGCATTGCAAGTTTTCTCAAGCTGTGAGTATCTTGTTTCACTGTCGGTAAACTTTTTGCTAAGGTAGTATATTGCATGCTCTTTTCGACCAGACTCGTCATGTTGCCCCAACACACACCCCATTGAATTCTCTAATACTGTCAAGTACATGATAAGAGGTCTTCCTTCGGCGGGCGGCATCAGGATGGGAGGATTTTGTAGGTACTCCTTGATTTTGTCAAAAGCGATCTGGCAATCGTCATTCCATTCCACTACTTGATCTTTCTTCAGTAACTTAAAGATTGGCTCACAAGTAGCAGTTAGGTGTGCAATGAATCTGGCAATGTAATTCAATCGGCCCAAGAAACCTCTGACTTCCTTCTCAGTACGGGGAGTTGGCATCTCTTGAATAGCTTTAACCTTGGCGGGATCAACTTCAATACCTTTTCCACTGACAACAAATCCTAGGAGTTTTCCGGATCTGACCCCAAAAGTGCACTTGTTAGGATTGAGTCTCAACCTGTACTTCTTCAATCTGTCAAACAGTTTCTGCAAATGATCAAGATGTTCTTCTTCAGTCTGTGATCGAGCTATCATGTCGTCGACGTAGACCTCTATCTCGTGATGAATCATGTCATGAAATAATGTCACCATAGCACGCTGATAAGTGGCACCCGCGTTCTTCAGTCCGAACGACATAACCTTGTAGCAGAAAGTGCCCCATTGTGTAACGAAAGTAGTCTTCTCCATGTCTTCAAGAGCCATTTTGACTTGATTGTAACCGGAGAAACCATCCATGATGGAGAAAACCTTATGCTGAGCGGTGTTGTCAACCAGAACATCAATATGAGGAAGTGGGAAATCATCTTTCGGACTCGCTTTGTTCAGATCTCTGTAATCCACACACATTCGTACCTTGCCATCCTTCTTAGGTACGGGCACCACATTAGCAACCCACTGTGGATAGGAAGTAACAGCTAAGAAATCGGCGTTGAACTGTTTCATAACTTCAGTTTTGATTTTCTCTGACATCTCAGGACGCATGCATTTAACCTTCTGCTTTTACCGAGAAAACCTTCTTTGTTGGCAATCGTGTACCACAATATCAATGTCTAAACCAGCATGTTCGTATGACCAAGCAAAACCTCAATATAATCTCGTAGCATCCGAACCAACCTTTCTTTAACACTGCTCAAGACCCGCCCTATCTTGATCTCTTTTCGCCTTCGTCAGCACTCCAAATTCACAACCTCAACTTGCTCTTCGTGTGGTCAGATAACTCTCTTCTTGTCAGAACCTGGCAAGTTCTCCCGGCACTTCACAATCTTCCTCACTTTCGCTTCGGCTTGGTAGATCGGATTATCGAAGTCATATTTAGCAATATCATAGCTGTTATTAACGAGATTCTGAGTGATTCTGCAGTGTATCACGTGGGTGTGTGTAAGAAACACATAGCTTTTTGAAGGGGTGATAAAGTAAAGAAAGAAAACAAACAAATGAATGCAAAAGTCCAACGAATTTATTGAATGAAAACGCGCAAACGACAGATAATAACCCTCGCAAACGAGCCATGATGCCCCGGGCAAGGCACTAGGCTTTCAAAGTTTATTGTTCAAAACATAAAGAAATACGAAAAGCAAAACAAAAACAAGAGAAATTACTCCTGACTAAAGGAGATAGGTATGACGTCTTCAGTCTTCCAATTGCTGAGCCCATGATCTGGCGTTGGGAAGATCCATTTGCTGATGTCGAAGCCGTTGTCGTCGTCTTCTATAGCATGGATTCCACTCTGGCTGATGCGGAAAGGAAGTTGGCCGACACGTTCGCGGCGTATCATCTTCTGACCTTTGATAGTGAAGCCTAAACCAGTGTTGTCGGATTTGAAAGGAAGATCAGGGAGCTGACCCCAAATAGTACTACCTTCTTCAACAGCAGCTTGAGCATCCTTCAATGAGGACATCCTAGGCGGAGTCTTAACAACCTCAGGAGCGACCGGAGAGTCAACAGGCATGACTCTGGGCATTGTTTCAAAAGCTTGACAGGGAGTCTCAAAGAATTCACCCTCCACCTCGAGGTATCGGAATGATTGTAGATGACTGACCATATACTCTTCTTCACCACATACTGTGACAACCTTCCCTTTTACCGGGTACTTCAGCGCCTGCCCCATATATCCAAGGGCGTCCAAGTAGGCAAGAGTAAGCTGGACGAATGTCCATGACAAAGAATGTGGAGTCAAAAGTCTGGGAACCGACTTTAACAGGCAGAGTGAGTTCTCCAAGTACTGTTCGCTTAGAACCATCAAAAGCTCTCACAATAATGTCACTGGGTCTCTGAGCCAACCCTTCCACATCAAGTCGATCAAAAGCAATCTTCGGTAAGATATTCAGAGCATAACCGGTGTCAACCAAAACATGAGACAATGTAACGCCCTTGCATTCCACAGAGATGTGCAAGGCCTTGTTGTGTTTCTTTCCGGAAGGAGTCAAATCAACATCAGAGAAGCCTAGGCCGTTGTTGGCAGCCAGGCTAGCAATACAAACTTCAAACTGGTCGGTGGTAGTGTCTTGCGGCACATGAGCATTCTTCAGAATCTTCACCAAGGCATTAGCATGAGCCTCAGAGCACAAGAGCAGAGCAAGCATGGAGATTTTGGACGGAGTCTGTCCTAACTGTTCCACAACATTGTAGTCACTCTTCTTGATAATCTTCAGAATTTCCTCCATTTCTTGTTTGGAGGTGTCTTCAGTAACTTCCTTTGGTACTTCTGGCTGAGCAGGATGAGTCAATGGTTCTTTCCCTCTAGCTTGGGGAGTGGATTGAATATCTGGATTGCGAGCTGGAGTCGCGGTGTCTTTTGGAGGAGAGATTTCGGGAGAGAAAACCCTTCCGATTCTGGTCACCTTACTTGATCCGGTGATGTTGTCGATGTCAGGAATGGTAGCTTCAACGGTAAGATCTTCAACGGTCAGAGGGTCTTGCTTGACGCCATGATAGTAAACATCAGCTCCATAATTCCAAGGGATAGCCTTGTCAGAGGAATACGGAACTGGCCTTGGAGAAGTGATGATGAGAGGTGTCACTCTAGGCACAGGATCAGCAGAGGAAATTCTTATAGTGTTAACATCAGCATAGTCTTCTGGGAAATCGTCACCCCATCCGGTTGCTCTAACATCTTCAATAGGAATCTTGTAACTCTCAGGAACAGTGTACTTCACCATGTAATCATACTTTCCACTTGGCTGCCCCAAGGTATCCCACACAGATGGTACAGTTTCATTTGCATTGTCAATCTTTAACTTAGACATTTCATCACACCGCACAGTGGTTTCATGAATAGTATCTCACGGTTGGGCATCCATTCATGAAATCGACGTCATCTTCAACATAGCATCATCACCAACAACGTTGGAACTCTTGTCATGGTTAGGCATAGGCGCGTTGATCACATTCGGGGTCTCAACAGGAGGATCAAACTCAATCTGCTTAGCTTCAATCATATCTTGAATCTTGTTCTTCAGAGCCCAACAATCATCAGTACTATGTCCTGGTAATCAGCTCTGCTTTCAACATGTGTTGCAAGGCTTGCGACAATGGCATGTTGATCTTTGTAACCCTCTCGCTTGCTCGTTACGCTACTGTCTCGCTGAGGTTGTACTGATGTAGGATTGGAGATCACAACTGCCCCCACAGATTGAGCGCGGTCGGTCTTGGCTCGGCTTTTCTGACCATACACAGCATTGGCTTCTTTCTTACCACCAAAAGATCTCTTCGCAGCGTTTGAAGATGTCTCTATCTGAATCTTCCCACTCTTGATACCAGCTTCAATACGCTCGCCTGTAAGTATCAGCTCGGTGAATCCGGCTGAAGAGTTTCCAATCAGATGATTGAAGAATGGGCCTGTCAGTGTTCCCATGAACATATCAACCAACTCCCTATTGGACAAGGGTGGTTGAACTCTGCCTGCTAAATCTCTCCATTTCTGAGCATACTCCTTGAACTTCTCATCACGACTCATAGACATACTTTGTAGTTGCATGCGAGTGGGTGTCAATTCAGCATTGTACTCATACTGTCTGTAGAAAGCATAAGCTAAGTCACTCCAAGTACGGATATGGTCATTCTCTAGCTGATAGTACCATTCCAACTGGGTTCCGGACAAACTCTCTTGAAAATAGTGCATCCACAACTTTCTGTCATCAGTGTGGGGATTGATCTTCTGGACATAAGACTTCAAATGCAGCTTAGGGCAAGACATGCCATCATACTTAGCAAAAGTTGGAACTTTGAATTTGGGAGGAATCACAACACCAAGGACAAGACTCAGATCATCAAAATTTAGCCCGGACATCTTCAGGTTTTCCACAGCATTCAAATGGTCTTCAAGCTGCTTGTACTTGTCATCTTCATCAGAGTATTGGCCACCATCGTAGTTTTTCTCAAGCTCAGGCTGACTGCCTTCACCATCACCCTTGTTACTTTGTTCATCCTCCTTCTTGACACTTCCTTCAGAGAGCTCAATTCGACTAACCACTCTAGGACCTCCTTTGTAGCGTCTGCCCATGTTGAGAAGACCAACAACCTTCTTCTTTCTGTTGATGAGCTTCTTCAAATCTTCTTGGCCTTGGACCAAGCTGGTAAACATCTGCTGAAACTGAGCATTCTGAGCTTGAAGATCTTTGACAGACTGTTCAAGAGCCATTTCTGCTAAAATAAATAGCGAGCAAATGAGAAAACCAATCTTCAATGTACCTGTGATGCAATGTTATGCTATGATATGCAATGTTTATGCGAATGCAATGCAATGTTTTCAAGGACCTTAGAGATTTAAATTTGTTAAACAAGCAATGAACAAACATTTATTAGCTCTCTTTTTATTCTTCTTTTTCTTTTTAAGTACAAGAGATAGTTCAAAACAATAAAAGAAAACAAATAAATCCTAAATCTCTAAGTCTCCCATGGGCGCTTCCTCTTGGTGCCGATGTAGGCGTTGATGTTTCGCTCCTCGTGAAGTAGCTTGGTCAATTCTAGCACTTTCCTCACTTGCATAGCACTCGAGCTTCAAAGGTATCCTCTTCTTTAAGTGAATCCGTGATTTCTTCAAGTCTTCAAAATCAGTAGGCATGTCGATAGAGAACAGTATAGGGTACGTCACCTATAGCAACAGGTTCCATAATTACTGGTAAAACAGGCGTGAATGGCATCATGAGGTTTTGAGCTCGAGCTCGCACCCATTTGAGGTAAGGTTCCCAAGGAATGGAGTTTTGGTGCCCCAAAGTCTTGGTATCAGTCTTCTTTACCATGCCCCAAGCGTGTATGAACCTTCGTCGGTAATTCTGGAGATCATGATTGTAATCGAACACAATATCTTGGAGAAGCATATCATGAGGACCATCTCTTCGAGCAAAACCAAACTGACGTAGAGCTAGAGAAGGGTTGTAAGTAATACCTCCCCTTATACCAAGTAGCGGTACATTAGGGAATTCTCCACAACGCTCAATGAAGGTGAAGTCCTTTTGAGAGAAAAGGCTCCAACGGATATCTGAATGAGAGAGTGACATTAGTCTTTGAGACCACTTCATCCTTTGTTCATTATTCAAAACTGATGGAGGAAGGTGCGAAATAAACCACCTAGAAAGTAACGGTATGCAACACATGAGAGTTCCTTGTCTTTTGATGGTACGAGTGAGAGAATGTAGGATGTCTCCAAGTAAAGTACAGGATTACGGGTAAGAAACAACTTGATGGCATTGACATCTATGAATTGATCCGAGTTAGGGAATAGAACCAAACCATAGATTAGCAAGGCCACAATGTCTTCAAATGCATGGAAACTCATAACTTTGAGGAATTCTCGGGCTTTCTTAATTAGGAACTTGGAAAGTAAACCCTTAACTCCACTTCTAGTTTCCCAATTGGCTTCAATGTCGAGCGCTTAAGATGTAAGGCGATGCAATGTCTTCGCATTTAGGACCTTTTCTAGACCGTGAATGGCATTTGGTCAAGAATAGGTACCCCAAGTAGCTTAGAGAACTCTTCCAAGGTAGGAACCAATCGATAACTGGGAATGTAAAGCAATGGTGTTTCGGATCAAAGAACTGGAATAGGACATGCATCATATCTTCTTCAAAACCGGAGATAACCAAATCAAGTAGATAACCATGTCTTTTGATGAACTGAGCATGATCGGGAATTTCTGAAACCAATTCTTTGAGCTAAGAAGGTATACCCATGAAGTTGATTCGGATAGTCTTTCTAGAAGCCATAATCCCCTACAAAACAGAGCAAAGATAAATCCCTAGGTCCTTGAAATAGTTAGAAATGATATGCAATGCAAATGATGTCATGATGTCATGTTTGACACACACAAGCAATTCACACAATGAGCCTAGGTTTAAGGCTTGCATGAGGTATAGGTGATTACCCTACCAAAAGTTTGAGTTGGTTCATCCTGTCCAATAATAGTAACCGGGTTCTAGGAATCTCACATCATTGATCTTTCTCGTAGGCGTTTATTTCAATACGACTACCAAGTGGTCGACCGAAAATATCCCAAAAGTCTGATCTTAATGAGCGTAGCATCGAGTATCAGCCAACCTTCGTCTACACCAAAGCCGGCCATCTCACTACCTTCTAATGGCCAAGATGGGTCAATTAAGGTTCTAAAAGTTTAGTTAGCGCTTGATGACACCACGCAGAAGCCAAATACTATCTTCAACTTGGGAATGAAGAGTATCAGGACATCCAAAGTGTCACGCTAACGTAGCCATCATGTTGACCGTTTTGATATACGTCTAACGGTCGCGACGATTTATTGCTACTTACCTAAAAGGAAACCTGGATCCGGGTGTAGGATCCCCCAACAAATATAATACCCAAGCAACCCTTAAAGATAAAGCAAGCAAGTCAAACAGAAAGCAATAAAGGAGATTTAGAAATCCTTAAGGCAATTCTCTCTTTAGGGTGTCTCCCCGGCAGAGTCGCCAGTTCTGTGATACGGTGAACTGACTTTTTAGTTTTTGTATCCCAAATGTGCGGATAGCAAGAGTCGCCACCGACTTTTATTTTTATCCAATTAAGGGAAGGTAAAAGTAAAGAAAAAGACCTTCGTTAGATTCTGAGTAAGGGAGAAGGTTATGAAAAGGGAAGGTATTAGCACCCCTTTCCATCCGTAGTTATCTACGGGCTCTTAGTTGCTCTTAGATCACTTTAAAATTGTGCTTTCTGTGTGTTTGACAAAAATGTTTTGAAAAAGGCATTTCGCTTTGACTTTGTAATGATTCATGTAGGAATGTATACAAAGTGTTCGGAAATGTTTCGTTTTGAAAAGAGTTTGAACTTTGACAAAAGCGTGAGGTGTGAAAAGCATTTTGATAGAGCAAGCAACTAAAAGTCTTATTACCTACTCAGAATTGGTCGTTTTCGTATTATTACGTTCCTTTAGAATAGTGCTATCCATACCATTGGTTGGTAGGTAACCCCATTCGTTGGATGTAAGCGGGGCATTCGAAGGGACATCGGATGGTCATAGAAGGCAACTTGTAGGAAGTATCGTAGCATATTCGAAGGGACTATCATCATTTTTCGTAGGCGACAATCGAGGGTCAAGATCATATATTCGTAGGCGACATCGTGGGTCTTATGATCTTTGTATCGAAAGGACTATGATGATTTGTTTGAAGGCAACGGTGCTAGAATACCTCTACGTTCGAGGGACATGACCATTTTGAATTCGTAAGGCAACGAGAGAGAATTACCCTAAGGGGTGCATGTGTGAGAGAAGTGTGTTGATTTCAGATATTTTATCTTGAAAAGTTAGTGGGCTACGTTCATTATTATCTTGTCATACACGCCTAATTACTAACAGTTTATAAGGTGCGGAAATTAAAATGCGGAATGTAAAGTGCGGAAAGGTAAATCCTACGCTATTACATGGCTTTGGGGCAGATACATAATTTAAACTTGCGGAAAATAAAAGCCCTAATTAAACTATTACATCCCATAAGCAGTTACATTATTGGAAAAAGAAAACAGTAAAAAGAATCGTCTGAAACGAGATAACCTGTGAAAAGATGAGTGAAATCGGAAAATATGATGAAGTTGAATAAGAGAAAATGTTAAAAAAAATGAAAAATTTTAATCGGGAAAAATATGACATGCTGGAAATAACATAAATATGCAAAAATAATTTTTTTGGGATTTTTTGAATGCAATTTAATAATTTAAAATGAATTAAAAGTAATTAAAATGCAAAATTATGAATAAAAATAAATATGCATGCAAAATTATATTTTTTAATTTTATAAATTAAATAAAGATTTTCAGAAAATAATGTAAAAAGAAAAATAATTTTTTGATGAGTTTTTAATGCAGAAATAAAATTATGAAAAGAATTAAAAATAATGCAAAATATTAAAATAATATGAAAGTATAGAAAATAATGCAAGTTTGGAAAAAGAATGAAAACCGGTCCGGTGGATCGAATCGAGTCCTTGAGAGCATCCTCAACAAGATGCGCCTTTACCACTACGCCATGTGTGCAAGTGTGTTTGAAACCGGATCGAGTAAAAGAAAGACAAGTGTCATCTCCTCGGTCTCCTCGCTGCCAAGCTTCATCGTCCCGATTTGAATTTTTAAAGCTCGGCCATTGTTCGACGCTACAGACTCGCAAATTGGAAAATCAAGCACATAATATAAATAATTTCTAAAGGCATGGTTCGATTCCGAGATCATTCAATGCATTGGTATAGGTCTCATGATCCAATTTTTCCGTTTAAGGGAAACCCTAAATCGTGCTCAGGAACCTAACTATGGCATCTCGAGTTTCCGGCCATGAAAATGCAATTAAGGTACCCAGAAAGCTTGCAATCTTCCTACTAATCACAAAAACAAACACAAAACATGATAAAGATGCATGAAAATTAAAATACGATTTTTGATTTTTCAAGAACAAACCGATTTCGGATTTCACGATTCTGGATGGTTTTGATCAAAGTAAAGGTCTGGATCGACTCAAGAGGTATCAAGGAATGTGTTGGACACCTCAAAATCGATTGAAAACGGCTGGAAGTATGATTGCCACTTGCTTGTTTGCCACGGTTTTTTGAGCTTTAGGTTAGGGTTCTTGAGCCAATTTTTCTCTTTTTTCTTGATAGGTATGCATCATACATTTATACTGGATGGATTTGGAATGGTTTTGGGAGAGAATCAATCAACATTCAATGCAAATCAAATTTGATTTTTGTACAAAATCAAATTTTCAAAATTTGATTAATTTTCAATCCAATCTTGCCATATTGATCCAATTTCAAATTTGCTGGCTTTGTGAGTTGCTTGGGTCTCAAGGAAGGAATAAAAATCAATTTTGCAATTAATTTTGATTTTATACTTTATTTTTAAATTTAATTTGTATTTAAATGAATAAATTCCAAATTAAATAGAAAAATAAAATAAAAATTCGTGGCATTGGGCTTGGATATTCCTAATTGTATGAGGAATAAGTTTGGATGAAGAAAAGCAAGCCCATTTGCAAAAATTTGATTTTTAGAAGTATCTCTTTGTGCATCCTTCAAAATTGCCCAACTTGTGTATGGTGTATCTTGCTCAATTTTCCACATTATTGAGTGTTCTTAGACTTTTGAAAAGCTCTAAGAGTCCTCTAACCAACCTTTTGGTCTCATCTCAATTGGAGTTTCCATGCTCAATATATCTTCAAAACAAAAGTTGACTTTTGTTGACTTTGAAAATGACCAGAATGTTTTGAGCCATACCTCTCAAATGAAGCATTTTTGGACATTCTTGTGAGACATGAAGTTGTAGAGAATTGAATTTCCTTCAAAACAAGAGGTGGTGGAAAAATTTGAGAAAGTATGAAGAAGTTATGATCACCAAAGTTCATTGACTTTTCATCTAGAAACCCTAATTTAGAAAGTTTGACTTTGAGCAAATCTTGAGTTTTCTTGATGAATCATGATCAACCCTTGATCAAATGATGAATGTAACTTCAAAATGAGGATGTTGACCAAAATTATGAAGTTTGACTGTATGTTGACCACAGCTTGACTTTTGTCCAATACAACTGATTTTCAACCATCTGAGCAATTGTCTGAGGAAACTTGACTTATAAGGCTTGAAACTTGACATGGAGAATCTTTGAAGCATATGAGGAGGCATGAAGACCATTGGAGATGTTGGGAGTCCATCTTGACCTGAGAATTGCCAAACCCTAGTTTGGGTTGATTATCTAGGGGAGAGTTTGTCTGATCAACTCTTGAGGAATCCTTGAGTATGGATGTATGAAATATCTTGAGAGGATGGAGGGAAAATTTTGGGGTATGACACCAGTTCGTGTTCATACCTGTGCAAGTTGAGATCGAAGAAGGTGAAAACGTGTTTCCAGAACTTGTTTCTTGATTGCTACAGGATTATCGGCTTATATGGAAGCTATATGGATGGTCTGTTTGCCTCGAGCTTGCTTCAATCCTTCCACTCAAGTCAACCTGCAATCAGCTTAACATGAAACTCGAAATCGGGGTTAATGGAGTTACAGTTGTTAATGATTGATCTGGATCATGTATATGAGGTACATGGAAGGTGTTAGAGTGATCACAACACATTAATCCAGCCTAGCTTCAAATTCGAATCATAAGGCAGTTTAGCAAGTTTGGAAAAATGAAAATGCAATTCTGATTTTTTCTTGTTTTCAGTTTGATTTTAAGTTGTAAACAAGTTTGATAGTGATATTAGAGCATGTTTGACACCAAAGATCTTATGTTCATTCACAATTTTTCAAAATTGCATGATCTCTCCATTTTGAACTATGATTTGAGAATTTGGAGAAAGTGGAAGGAAAGTATGTCTTGGCATTACTTTGGTGTAGTTTTGAACTTGAAATCATGATCTATTTATAGGCCAATGGTTCTGAAAATGTTAGGCAAGAGTACATGGCTTTTGGTAAATCAAGGATGCCTTAAAGGGTAAGAAAGACTTTTCAAAAGAAAAAGGAAGTTTCCTCTTTTTACCATGTGTGAAAAATCTTCAATTTGATCCTATCCCATCTCAATTATATCTAGCTGATATTTATCAGCTCAATGATCAAGTTGGCAAGGTTGTATTGCTTCTAGATGAAGAAATCTCAAAAATGACCTATAATTTGAAGTTTTGACTTTTGAAAATTAACTTCATGGAGCCTTATGTTTCAATTTCAAAAGTATAGCTAGACTCCATGGATTTGTGAGTTCTTGGACATTTTGGAAAGCTTGTTTCAAGAGCTACAACTTTCATGTTTTGAGTTTTTCCAATTCAAAATGGAATAGGTGAACAAATGGCATGAAGTTTGGAAAAAATAAGAAATTTCAACACTTAGAAATTTTTCTAAGTATAGAAACTTTTGTCTTTTTGTTGACTTTTTCAAATTCTTTGATTTTTTATGATCATGATGGATCATTTGAAGTGTTTTGATGATGGAAAAAGTTTTGTTTTGAAAAATTTGACCAAAAGTCAAAGTTTGACTTTTCTGTGCAGATGAATTTTCATCAGATGTTTTAGAAATTGACTGATGAAGTCTGTGAAGTTCTGTGATGTTTTGAATCCAGAAATTAGGTCAAGACGTTGTATCTAAGATATAATGACCAATCTCTATCCAAAAAAGTCATTTCTTGCTCAAAAAGTCAGAGAATGCTCATGCCCGATCAAAACCCTAATTGGTCGATCCTCGATTGGTCTATGAGAAAAATGGACATCTGATGATCAGAGGTTGATGTTTTGATCAAGATAGATCAAATGAGATGAGAAAAACTTAAACCCTAATTGATTGTCTCCTGAATCAGATGAAAATCTGATGAAACCCTAATTTTGACCTGTGAATGCTACACTTGATTAATGCTGTCTGAACTGTTAGTGATGCAATGATGCAAATGTAAGATGGTATATTAGGTCAAAAATTGGGGTATGACAGCAGCCATTTGAACAAGTTCGTGTTCAGGCACCTGAGTAAAACATCTTGCTTTCAATGACCTAAACATATTCAAATAGTCATCAATACTTTCAGCAAACCTTCTTTTGATGTTCGATAATTCTACCAAACTAATTTTTGAATGTCCCTCATAAAATTATTCATGAAAAAGTTTTTCCAACTTAGTCCATGAATTAATTGAATTTGGGGGTAAGGTTGTAAACCATGTAAAAGTTGCCTTAGTGAGGGAAGAAGGAAATTTTTTGACCCTTAGGTTTTCAATATTTGCCATATCCCCTGACTTATTCTACAAAATATACTCAGACAAAGGGGAAGAATATGTTGGCCTCTAAAGTGTGGTATTCATACCATTCCTGGCCATGATCCTTTCAACAATAGTGGTTAAGTTGTTTTCTACGGCTAAGTCCTCTTGTCGAATTTGATCAACGATTTGATCAGCCTCCTGGTGTCGATAAACCAACACTCTTGGTGGGTTGACTACATGATTTATTTGAGGCTGAGGAATTACTACTTGTCCCCGATGGACAGTTTCATCCTCTATTTCCCCCATATCTGCTTGACCAGGGGAAGCTAAATGAACAACACGTGGCGCTTGTCGAACAGGCGCTGGGGGAGCACCTAGGAAATTACACAAACGTGTTAACTGGGAAATCACCTGTCGATTTGTTTCAGTGGACTCTCTATTAGTCTTACCCGACTCCTGCACTATATGATTAAATACAATACCCATTTGATTAGTCAACATATTAACTAACTCATGGTTACTATCATCCATTTGTTGCCTTAACACCGCTACAAATATATTGGTATGAGGCGGCACTACTGGCTGAGAAGGCATTCCTCTATTTTGGTTATTTCTATTTTTCCTGGCGCAAATTCTTGTAAGGGAGAGTTCATATTTTGAACATTATCTGACACCACTGCTACGTTCGATGTCAATTGATATCCTGGCATCATGGAATACGACATTCCATAAACAGGATCAACGGTACCGAAAATGGGGTACATTAGGTATGGCGTTCGTAACCATCACAGCCCCTGGACTTACCGGTGGAGCCTAGGGAATGGACGCTTGTCATACCCCAATTTTGACCTAAGATACCATCTCATATCATTCATATATGCATCATTGCATCACTGACAAATGGTAAAACAAGATAGCTTGTGTGTTTGCTTCTTGAGCCAAATTAGGGTTTTGAATCAAAATCATTCATCAGTATAAGATGTGATCAATTAGGGTTAGGATCTCCATTCATCTCAAGTGATATATCTTTATCAATCATCAACATTTGATCTTCAAAATCTAATCATTTCCTTAAGATCAATCTTGAATCGACCAAATTAGGGTTTTGATCGAGGATGGTGCATCATTGACTTTTGGCTCAATGCAGGACCTAATTTCTTGGAGCATGATCTCAAAATCACCAATGCAATATCTTGACCTAATTTATTGGTTTAAAACATCTCCAATGCCATGGTTGATTGATAGTGAAAATTTGAATCATCTGACAAAACGTCAACTGTCCAAATCAATCAAACTTTGACTTTTTTGGTCAACTTTGAAATTCAAAATTTCCAATCATCAAAGCATTTCATATTATTCAACATGGTCATCAAGAATAAAAACATGTGGAAAAAAGTCAACAAAAAGTCAGAACTTGATTTTTCTAAACATAGAAAAATTTTCAAGTGTTTTTACAACTTTTTTGGCCATTTTTCATGGCCATTTTTCACCAAGATCCAATTTTATTCAAGAAAAACTCTCAACATGAAAGTTGTATATCTTGTTCAAAGCTTTCCAAAATGTCAAAGAACATGAAAAAATATTTTGTGGAGCTAGGGTTTTGAAATTAGACATTATAGGTCTAAAAACTTGCATTATAAGTCATTTTAAAAAGTTTTTCAAGCAAATTTGCCAAAATCCTATCTCTTTTTCTTCTAGAATCCTAGTTGTATGAAAAAATTTAAGTAAATGATGGAAGGAAGGATAAGAACACTTGATTTTTTTAACTATGGTTAGCCATTTTTGACCATGTGCATTAAATGTAAGATTCCTTTCTTATCTCTTAAGGCCAAGTTGCAAAAATCTCAATCCTTTCTTTCCTTGATCTTCAAACATCTTGGAACATAAATAGAGGTCATTCATTCATTCAAAATGACACCAAAACAACTACAAACTTGTTTTCTCATTTCATTCTTAAATTGCAAGTTTTGTAATTTTCAAAGAGGTTAGAATTCCAACTTCCAATTCTTGCAAGTTCTAACCAAAAGTGTCATCCAAACCTCTTCTAAACATCATTTAGAAGTTGTTCATCACTTCCATCCATCAAAAAATCATTAAAAACTCAGTTTACCAAGAAAACTCCATTTGTGCAAGTTTTGAGCCTTAACTAGAAAACTCTAAATCCACTCGTGCATTTTCCTTTTTGATCATTCAAACATCATCCATACACCATATAGAAGTGATCCAAACCATCAATCCACTTCTGTAACCCCAGAATCAGCATCTCCATGTTCAACTTGGCCAAACTGCAGTAGGGGTCGGGTAGCAAGTCCCAGGTTATCTCCAAGCAAGCTAAGCACATAAACACGTTCCTTGAAGGTCCAGGAAGCTATCCAAATCATCAAACCATCTCTGTAACACCTCCTTCGAAGAATTCGATTCTCACTTGAAGAGGTAAGTGCTCAAACTTTCAACTCCATAATTCATGCATCAGATATGAAAAATTTCAATGCCATCTTGTTTTTGCATCTATACTAATCACTAACCCTCAATCAATTGCCATTTATCTTGCACCTACACGATTTTATTAAGCTTTGATTAAATTAGGGTTCATCTAGTTTTTCATGAATTCAATAATATTACACATAAATTAATACAATTAAAGGCTACGATCGTGTTCATGAGATAAAAACGAGCAAGTTTCATTTTTATATCGTTTAATTTCATTAAGAAACGAGAGAGTTATGGATCAATGATGTTGGAGGTTGAAGATGAAGATGGTGGCGCGTTTTCTGAAATTCAAAAATTCGAGTTTTAAATATAATTAATTGAAGTTGGTTTAATCAATGGATGCATAGCCACCACAGTAGTAGAGCGCGCACCCTTAAGTCACTTTTTGCCCTCAGGTCCGGGGTTCGAATCCCCCTTGCCCCAGACCTTTTTCATTCTTTTCCCATTTTTCAAACTATTTTTCAAAACCATTCATAACTTGATTTTCAATATAATTTTCTCAACGCGTGTCGATAACAAGCCACGCATGTGGCCCAATGGTTAAATGTTTCACCAATCAAGCCCAGGTCTTGAGTTCAACACTCACCAAGGCGAATACAAATTTTTATCACTTGTTTTTTTCAAGTTTTTTACAAACTTCAACATTTTCAAAAAACCGATCAAAACTTCTCATTTTGAGATGATTTTTTGCACACTTGTTATTTAGTACATCTATTTTATGATTATGTCAAAAAATCCCAAAAATAGTTTTATTTGATATATTTTTTTAGGTTAAAAGTAATACTTTTTTAAGTGTTTTAAAATACTTTTCAAAAAATTTTCTTCTTAATTTTCTTTAACCTAATATTTTTCAAACTCTCATGTGAATAAACTTTCACTCTTCAAGTCTTTAATATTCAAAATGCTTTTATTGACTTACACACCTCCTACACCATGATCGATTCAACTTATTCCTTGAAAATACAAACCGAACTATGTTTCTTCCTTGAAAATCTTTCAAACTCAAAATCAAATTGATCATGAGCCTCCCTTAAGTGTAAGTCCCAACCCTTTGTACATATTCCAGTATAACTAGATTCTTTCACTTGTTTTATCTACTCATTTGTACATTTCATTCACCATTTCCACTGGTATTAAGATGAGAATTATTCTCAATGAAACTGCTCTTATTCCAGAGGGCCTCCCTTAAGGTGTAAGTCCCACTCCCTTGTATATATCCAACTACACTAGCTTTATTTGCTTGTTTTATACACTTATTTAAATATTTCCTTCATAAACTCCTATGAATGCACACACACACTTTGTCATATATATACTTGTTCATATACTTTTTCATGTTTATTTATGTCATTACAACTAGTATAATAACTAGGTTCTCCATAGCCTCCTCTTGGGTTTCGTACAAAAGAAATCCATCGTTGAGTTAGCCTCCTCTTGGGATTTGTACAAAAGAACTCCTTCGTTGAGTTAGCCTCTTCTTGGTCTTCGTACAAAGAAAGAGATATGGAAATCTCAAACAGCCTCCTATTGGGCTTCATACAAAGAATCTCCTTAGCTAGGATAGATTCAAAGAGTATGGTTTATCGGTGAAATCACTCTTAAAACCAAGCCAACCATACCCTATAGCCTCCTCTTGGGCTTCATACAAGGACCCTCTACGTCCCTCAGCAATCCTCCTCTTGGGCTCACAATACAAGGACCCTCGATGTCCCTCGGATAGCCTCATCTTGGGCTTACAATACAAGGACCCACGAGCTTCTTAAAAGCATCCCCCAAACAAAACAAAAATTTCTCCTTAGAGATAAGACATGAATCATATCTATGGAAGAAGTATCTCATCTAAGTAATCACATTCAAATCAAACATTTTTCTTAAAACAAAACATCTTTCTTAACTATAACTGGCATACTTGTACACTCAAGTTAAACGCCCAATGCTTATAATGAACGATTCAACATTTTTCAAACAAAAAAAAAACATCTTCTCATTCTAAGAACTATAAGCGGTATACTTGTACGCTCAAGTTAAACACTCATTTCTTACAATGAAATAGTCAAACAATCAATTTTCAAAATGTATGTGATGAAATAGATTAGATACATTTTTTCATTAAGATGACACTTGTCGTTGTCTCTTAAAATTATTGCTCCCACTAGCACATAACTGGGAACTACGATTGATCTGACTTTATCAACCTTATTTTGAGAATATGTAGCCACAAGGTCTCACCCTTGGCGAGCATACTTGTTTCTCTCTCAAACCACCCAGACCTTAGTCACCCTTAGATCCCAAGCTACAATTACTCCGATTCCCTCTATGGGATATGTATGCAGAAGATTGCAATGATCTTTGTGAGCATAATCATAATAAATAAACTTAGGTTCCTACCCAACTTACCTTCTTAATCCCAAAGGAGAAACTTTCCCAAATAGCACAACAATTAAAACACAAACACACAAAATATCCTATAGAGTACTATAGATACATAGGGTGCTAACACATTCCCTTTGTATAACCTAACCTCGAACTTAAGAATCTCTGTTTCCCATTTCTTTGCATTTAGTTTCATACTAATCACATTGCATATCTTTTTAAGGTATTTAAGCTTTCCCCTTTTTCTTCTTTTTTGGAAACAATAAAGCTTGGTGTTGGCAGCATCTTTTTAAAAATTAAAATTGTTTTTGAGCCAGAGGGCCGAATTCCGATTTGGTTCCCTCTGTTGAACCCAATTTTTTCCCCTAAGATTCACTCATACTTCATACCATTGCATTACACAAATATCAAATGATCTCCTCTCTCTCTCTCTCTGTCTCTTATCTTTGGGTTTGCCTTTGGGAGATCACCAAGAACCATTGAATGTATGTGATGATTGATGATTGACTAACAATAATGTGTGTATACTTCACTCTCCAAATATTGTAGGTGAATGGTGCACAAGTTTCTTATTCAAGGAGTTAATATGTTCATGTGTTTATTTACACGCCTTCTCTCCTCAATTCTCAATATTTTGGAAGTATTGTTTCTCATTGAATACTTCTCTTATCATATACCATGGCCTATCATCTCGATTATATGCTTCATGCTTGAAAGAAATAATCAAATTTGAAGAATTCTCCATTCTATGGCCATCTATCTTGAAATTAGGGTTTTGGACTTCTGAGGACCATATCTTGGTGTTTTTATAAAGTTTGTGGATGATTTCAAAGTCATTTGATTCTCAAAAGGACTTCTAATATGAATATACATTGATTCAAGTATTTTAATTGATGAGAAGATTGTTTTTGAGGTATATGATTGCAGACTCTCTAGATTGTTACTTCATCTATCTTGTATGACTTCAAAGGATCATAACTTGGTCATCCTTTGTCTCCTTGAGCCTATTCTTTTTTCACAATGAACTTAAGGATATCTAGTACAACTTATTTCAATTGGTAGGAAAACAAAGTGCTTGGAAATTTGCCTTTGAATTTAAAAGATTACAAGTCTTTGATGATCTTCTCATTTTTTGGTCAATCAACTTCATATGGTCATATCTTGATCATCATTTACCACATGAGGTCATTATTTTTTCACAACAATCTTGAAGGTGTGAAATTTATCTCCATATAAGTTTTGAAGATTGAAAGTGTTTAGAAGTTACTTGGAGAAGTCAAAAGATTATAGGTCATTTCATGATTTTTCATCAACTTCACAAGGCCATAACTTTCTAAATTTTTGGAGTTTTTGGGTGATTCTTTTTGAAAAATGCCATTCAAGAGGTCTACTTTATTTCATCTTTGAAAATCAAACCCAATTCTGAATGCAAGGCCATTTTTGGATTAAAAACATTATAAGTCATTTTTGCCAAACTTAGAAATTTTCTAAGTGTGAAAAAGTCAGTTTGATTTTGGTGATTTCAAATGATCATACCTTTTAGCTCAAGATGCCAAATGCTAACTTTCCAAGTGCATTGTAAATTTTGTAACCTCAACTTTCCAAAGAGCCCAAGGTTGTGCCATAAAGGTCCCTGAGCAATGAGTTATACATGTTTGAAGGAGGCTCCATGTCATCCAATCTTGCTTCGAATCAGAAAAATTACAACATGTAAACTTGGATTACAAGGAAAATTACTCAAAAGTTTAGATGCTAAACATGTTTAACTAATTGCCTAGATGCATTTTGATGCAAATTACACTTGAAATGAGGTTGTTTCGATGCCCTTCGAGTTACACGTTTGACATGATTTCAGTCAGCTCGTTTTGCACGAATTCAGCATAATTCTTTCTCATTTTCATCGCCACTCACTCTCCTATAAATATAGGATCATTCCTCACTCATTTTCTCAAGCTTTGATAGCCAGAAAACCCCTGCCAAACTCTCTCGAACCAAATTTTCTGCAACTTCAAATTCGTGTTTAAACCACTTCCAGTTTGAAATTAACCCTTGATTCTTCTTTCTTGAACCTCAATGAAGCTAGCAGAACAAGAATCGTGCCTTGAAGCTCCCTGAATCATGCTATCCAAGTCTAGTTTCAGAGCTCTGAAAGTGAACTTCGTTTAGGTAGGAATCTCCATCAAAACTCTTCAAATGAATGCCTAACTTGTTCTCCTCATCTCCCCGATCCTTGTGATCTTCACCATTTGCATTTTCATTGAGAATTGGCTCTGAATTTCTGAAAACAAGTGTTTGCTATTTTTATGCTTTTCTTCAATTTGTCCTTTGTATAAATGAAATAAATTTTTCGCGATGGTACCATTAGAATTGTCTTGAAGAGACGAATCCAATGGTACTAGTCTGAGAAATTTATTTCACAGTTTTGGAAACACAAATTGGAGATGGTTGGAGGTTGAAGACGACCTACGTGTTTGTCTTCAACCAATGACGTGATGCCATGTAATTTTTTCAAATTCGGTTAGGTGTGTTTTCCTGGCCATGCACGCGTTATAGGAGCCCTTGGATCTGATTACTTTTGTTAGTCAGCATTGATCCAACGCGTGACATTATTTCTTGTTTTATTTTTTAAATTTGTAATTTGGTGTGAAAACCAAGGAGGTCCATATCAAGCACAGCGCGCCATGTCCAGTGGATGTGATTACTAATGTGTTTTGACTATGATCATATAGTCCACATTTTTTTGGCTTTTATTTTATTTTCTGATTTTTATTTTATTTTCTGATTTTATATTTTAAATGTTTTAAACTTCAAAAAATCATATAAAATTCATTTATGACTCAAACATTATGAAAAAATTCACAAAACTATTTTGAAATATTATCTTTCTGAATTTTATTTTGTCATAATTTTATTTTTAGATTTGATATTTTTTATGATTTTTCTCTTTTATTTGAAGTTTTTAATTGTTTTAAAATACTTTTTAACATTTTAAAATTCTAAAAAAATTATGGAAGGATCCAATGGTCATTTGACAAATATTGGGGACCTCACTTTATTTTTATTTCTGAATTTACCATTTTTTTGCCATTTTTGGTATATTTCACCTTTTATTTTATTTTGATGCAAAAATACTATTTATGTATTTCGTCAATAAAGTCCAATTAAATAATCTATTTTCAAAATTATTTTAATCTTTTTATTTTATTTTTATTTTTATTTTGCTAACTTTTGAATCTATTTTCGAGTCACATATTTTCTCAACATCAATGGAATTTGGGTGTTGATAGGTCTCTTGACCAAATCCACCAATAAATTTGATTGATTTTGACGAAGTTAGACCGAATAAATTCATCTGATGCAAAATAAACTTAGAAATTATTTCTTCTTCTTCATCTTATTTTTCTGTTGTCCCGATTAAGAAAAAGTGATCAATTGGTCGCGTTGATTCTATCAAGCTTCTGGCAAGTCTTCATGCGTAAGTTTCAAGATGGTCACCTTGCTGACAACTAACGATTAACAATTCGATGATATACTTGACAAGTTTCAAGATGGTCATCTTGCTAACCTTTATTAATTGCTTTTATTTTACGCTCTTTACTTTCCGCATTTACTTTTATGCTCTTTACTTTTAAGCACTTTATTTTAGCATTTTCATTTCATGTCATTTTATCTTTGCTCACTTGAGCATTTTATTTTCATGCCATTTTCTCATCGCTCATTTGAACATTTTATTTTCTTGCTATTTTGAATATTCTCATTTGAGCTTTATTTTCGTTTTTCCAAAACACTTAATAATTCAACCTAAACATAAAAAACTCTTAATTGGACTTGGTTATTATCCTTGTGCTTGGAGCTTCATCTTTGGACTTAGGATTAGGACTCTTACCTCAGCTCGGAGACTTATGTGCCTTTGGTGTTATTCTGTCTTGTTTGTCTATTATATTTGTATGCAGGTTATTCCGTTATACTCGATTAAGAATGGATTTCCTCCAAATACAGCTGTTACTCTGCCCATTTTTCGTGAGACAAGAGAGTTCATCTGAGGCATTGACTTATCTGATACTTGTTTTTTTTGTCTAGTTATTTGTTGATTATATGGTAATCTAAAGGATGGGATGTGGTTATTTGTCTGGTTAATTTTTTGTAATGATTCTTGTATTAGTCCTCAAGAATGTAAACAAAGTGTTTGAAAATATTTGTTTGAAAATGTACCTTTGTAATGATTCTCGTGTGAATGTATACAAAGTGTTTGTTTGAAAGTATCTTTGAAAAGAGTGTGAGGTGTGAAAAGTATTTTTTATTGGAGCAAGAAATTAAGAGTATTACCAATTAAGAATGTCGTTCTTGTTATTTTCCTTCTCCTTTAGGGTAGCGCTATTGTAACACGATGGGAGAACTGACTTGTTTGTTTTGCGTTTTATCGCAAATGTTGCTGATATCAAGATTCACCACCGACTTTTCTTTTATCCAATAAAGGAAAGGTGAAAATAACATGAAATACCTTTTATCGATTCTGAGTACGGGAGGTAATTATGAAAAGGGGAGGTATTAACACCCTTTCCATCCGTAGTTATCTACGGGCTCTTAATTGCTTTAGCTCACGTTTTTTAAAACTCGCTTTGTGTGTGTGTGTGATTTGTTTGAAAATATTTTGAATTTTACTTTGTAATGATTCTTGTATCAGTCCTCAAGAATGTATACGATGTATTTTAAAATATTTGTTTGAAAATATAACTTTGTAATGATTCTCGTATGAATGTATACAAAGTGTTTGTTTGAAAGTATTTTTGAAAAGAGTGTGAGGTGTGAAACGTATTTTGATTTATTGGTGCAAGCAATTTAAAGTCTTATTACCTACTCAAAAAGGCCGTTCTTGTTATTTCCCTTCTTCTTTAGCACAACGCTATCCATATCATTGGTTGGTAGGTAACTCTATCCGTTAGATGTGAAGGCACAGGCGTAGGGTTATCATATGATCATCGAAGGCAACATTGTAAGGATACCTTAGCAATTCGAAGGGACGATCATCACTTATTCGTAGGCGACAAGCGAGGGACGAGATCATATATTCGTAGGCAACATCGAGGGTCATCGAGGGACTATGATCTTTGTAATGATTTTTGAATCGAGGGAGTTTTGCTAATGGTACCTATATGTTCGAGGGACATGACCATTTTTATTTGTAAGGAAAAATTGAGGGTCATTGAGGGACTATGATCTTTGTGATGAGTTTTGAATCGAGGAACGTTTGCTAATTGTAACCCTATGTTCGAGGGACATGACCATTTTTATCTGAAGGCAACAAGAGAGGATACCCTAGGGGGTGCAAGTGTGAAAAGTGTGTTCAATTTAGATATTTTATCTTGGAGATTAGGTTATTCTAAGATTGATTGATTAGTCTTGCCATACAATCCAATTAGCCATACATCTACGCAGTTTATATAGTTTTAGAGTGCGAAAAGTAAATGCGGAAAAGTAAACCCTACGCTATTACAAGGCTTTGGGGCAGATACATAATAAGAGGTGCGGAAAAGTAAATATGCGAGAAAAGTAAATCTAAGTTATTACAAAAATATTCTTGCGACCTATACATCGATTTCTAGAATTTTAAATGTGAAGTAAATAAATAGATAATAGAAAAAATGTTCCAAATATTAGGAGAATGTTAGAAACCTAATTACTATAAGAAAATATTTTTTGAGTTTGTTGGAAATCGATTTTAATGAAGAAAACCCTAATTCTATGTTAATTTGTATTTAATTAAGAAAAATAATTTAAATGAAAAGAAAATTAAAATGTTTTGTGTCAAAAATTAAATAAAGGTTTTAAAATCCTAAATCTAAAATTAAAACATTTTGTAGGATTTTATTTGTGAAAATTAATTTGTGAAAATAAATTAAATAAGAAAAGAAATTGAAAATGTTAGAAAAATTGGAGAAAAGTGGTAAAAAATTAGGATTTGGTCCTGAGGTGTTGAACCTCGTGACCTGAGGGTCACAGGTCCAAAACTTAGCCACCACGCCATGTGTTTGTGATGCTCATAACACGCCTCCAATTGTTTATGTATGATAACCTGCAAAAATATAAAAAAATAAGAAAATTTGGCAAAAGGCGGGGATCGAACCTATGCCATAAAAGAGGTAAGGACTAAGTGCGCGTTCTTGACCGCTGGGGAGATAATACATCCACTAATTATCACACATGGATAAATATATATGGGATGCTTTTTCCTGGAAAAAAAATTAAAACCAAAACGCGTGCTGGGCCCCAAGGGATTCAAATGGACGAATCAGAGAGTGTTGCACCAAGCCTCGCTGGTTGACCCAAAGTCAGAGACGCCGGAGATGAATTTCGGTTGTCTTCTCTGATCGGCCAAACATCAAACCTGCAATAATCGATCAAAACAAAAACAAAAATAACCTAGGTCCACTAATTAAGGTTCTGCGAATCTAATGGTATGGTTAGTTTGTCCTAAAACGGTATGGAACACCTGGTTCGAAGCTTGTAGCGTCTAATGCCCTAACAATGGTGAAACACGATCCTGGCCTCAAACCTTGGAAATGCCTGCGACAATAGCCAAGGGCCATTCGAAAATTAGTTTGGTCGAGTTGTCAAGTGTTAAGAGAAAGTTTCCGACAATAGACGATTATCTAAATAGGTTTAGATCGTTAAAATCAAGGTGCTTTACCCAAGTGCCTAAACTTGTTCAAATGGCTGTTGGAGGTTTGACTACTCCATTAGGAAGAAAATAGATCCAACCTTTGTCAAGAGCATGTCACAATTGGCTGACAGGGTTCGACACCTTGAGCGCCTTCGACTAGAAAAAATTAGACATACTAAGGCTAAGTCAAAGAAAGAGAAGGTAGCCTATGTCGATTTCGATGATACAGATCCCATATACGAAATTGATTATATGTTGCCGACAGAGACAGACGTGGATGTGGCTGAATTAAAATCAGGGCCAACATATGAATGTAAATTGCTGTTTCCTGCCAAAGGGAAAATCCCTATTGTCAAAACTAGTTCAAGAACTCCCGCAAAAACTTATACTTTCGATGTTAGCAAATGTGAGGAGATTTTTGATTTATTAGTCAAAGATGGACAAATTTTAGTACCCCCAAATGCTAAATTGCCACCATTAGAAGAAAGATAAAAGAGAGGTTTTTGTAAATATCATAATTATCTTGGTCACACAACCTCTCAATGTTTTCTTTTTAGGGATCTGGCTCAGAAGTTTCCCCATGAGGGTCGTTTGAAATTTGCTGCAAGAAAACAGAAGATTGACACTGATCCTCTAAGGCAAGAAGAAGCCTTATTTGTTGAGCCTGTCAACATCAATATGGTCGACATCACTGAAGTGCCTGACAACGCCATGTTGGAAGAAAGGACTAATGAGAGTCCAAACGTCAATTTAGCAGACGTCTATCCAAGAGACGATGAAGACTTGCTGAGTTTTCTTTATCGTTGCAAAAACAAGGGTGCTCAAGTCGGTTTGTGCCCTAGATGCAGCACGCTAATTGACAGAGTCGGTGCTGAAAATTTCTAGAAACTACAGTTGGAGAGGGGAAGGGCCCAATGGAACAGAAGAGACCCAAGGCAGTCATCCCAATTTAGGGAAAAAAATTTTGTTCCGTCAGCCACTGCACCCAAGGGGACATGGATTAAGCCTCAAATGGCCGCTGGGCCATCAGATGCTGCTGGTGTTATAAGAGAGGCAAAAGGGAAAGCACCCATGAGTTATCGACTGGAGGTGCGTTCTGAGAAGAAAAGCCATGTGTCTGAGAATTACATGGGAAAAAATACGATGAGTCGAACTCAGTGAAGACGTTTCTAGAGAATGAAGCAGGCTGAAAGACAAGCTGCTGCTGCTAAGCAGATTGCTGTCAACAAAGGAAAGAATCCACGACAGTACAAGCCAAAAGTCGACTCTGTTGTCAATCCACAGATCAAGGAATGTGTTAACAAGCCAGTCGACCATGGCTCTAATGAGGCAACTGATGACTTTGCCTCTGATTCTGAAGCAAGCTTGGATATCCTAGTCAACGTTGTCTCTATACTCCTAGAAGAATATAACATACCGACAGAAGTAGAGAACACTAATGATTTGGATGCTGCTGAAATGGGTTTACCCAAGCCAACTTGCTACTTTGTGATGAACAATGGCTCCATTGAGAGCCAGGATGCCTTTTTTGAGAGGCCCGATATGGCTATGAGGAGCCATTTGAAGCCTTTACTAATCAGAGCAAAGGTCGAAGAAACAACCATTAACAAGGTGTTAGTGGATTGTGGCGCTACTGTCAACATAATGCCACATCATATTCTCAAGAGGATCGGTAAGTTCGACACCGATATAAGGTCTCATAACGTGGTCTTGTCGACTACGAAGAAAGGACGAAAACTACCATGGGGTAATCCGTAGATATCACCGTCGGCTCACCACTAGGCCGACAATATTCATGGTCATCCAAGGTCGACCAAGTTATAACTGCTAGTGGGCAAAGAATGGTTGCATGAAGTTGGTGTTGTGCCTTCTTCTATGCATCAACGCTGATCATATGGAGAGAATATGGCATCGAGAGAACATCAAGTTGATGAAGGATACTTTATGGAAGATGTCATCACACAAAACCAGCCGACAGAAATTGGCCAATATCGCCCCCGCCATCTAGCGGAAGAAGTGTATGCCAACCTAAATGAGGCATTCGCTTTGAAACGCATGAAACCCACGGTTGTGTGGGATGTTGAACCTCCGGAGGATCCCTATGCAGAGGAACCCGGGTTGACAGGCTGGGGAAACCATCACGATGGTGATGTCTGAGCTAGAGGCTTTGAGAAGGATTTCGGTATACATTGCCGAAAATAAAATAAATTCGGCTATAGTCGCTGAAAAAGAAAAAATGGCAACAGAAGCTGCTACACTTCCCATCCCAGAGGAAGTAATTTAGTGAGTGCGAGCCACCGATAAAAGCAAGTTGGTCAACAGAAGCGTCGATGAGCAACGTCTAGATTGCATATACGACGACGAACCACTAGGTTTTGAAAAGGATCCTATGGCACCATAAAAAATGCAGCCACAAGATCCTTTGGAAGAAATCAACCTTGGCTCAGAGGGTGATAAAAGACCAACCTAAATTAGCTCAAACATCGACGAAAAGCTCAGATATGAGGTAATATCTTTACTAAAAGAATTTAAAGATTGTTTTGCTTGGGACTATAACGAAATTCCAGGTTTGAGCAGGGAATTGGTCGAATTAAAATTACCAATAAAAGCTGGGAAAAAGCCAGTAAAACAAACACCTCAACGATTTGCTCTTGCACTCATGTCAAAGATCAAGGAGGAAATAGAAAGACTCCTCCAGTGCAAGTTCATCACAACTGCAAGGTATGTCAAATGGTTGGCCAATATTGTGCCAATTATTAAGAAAAATGGAAAACTAAGAGTGTGCATTGATTTTAGAGGTTTAAATGCTGCCACTCCTAAAGATGAATATGTTATGCCAGTGGCTGAAATGCTAGTCGATTCGGCTGCTGGTTTTGAATACTTAAGTATTGCTTGATGGTTATGCTGGTTATAACCAAATCTTTATTGTAGATGATGATGTGCCAAAAATGGCGTTTCGTTTCCCAAGGGCATTAGGCACCTATGAATAGGTGGTCATGCCATTCGGCTTGAAGAACGTCGGAGCAACGTACCAGAGGGTAATGAATACTATGTTCCATGATTTCATTGAAAATTCCATGCAGGTTTACATAGACGATATTGTCATCAAGTCGAATAGTAAATCGACACACTTAGAGAACCTTCGGCGATATTTCGAAAGGATGCGAAAATATGTATTGAAAAAGGAGCTACGTTCATTGTTGGGCAAAATAAATTTCTTGAGGAGATTCATTTCCAAGTGGCAAAACTAAAGCATTTTCACCACTACTTCGACTGAAAAACGAGGAGTTTATTTGGCAAGAGGAGCATCAAGAGGCTTTCGACAAAATAAAAGATTACCTGGTGAAGCCTCCTATATTGGCACCTCCACTTAGAAATAGGCCTATGAGGTTGTATATAGCAGCCTCAAAATCGACCATTGGTAGTATGCTAGTACAAGAGGACGACAATCATATCGAACACCCTGTGTTTACCTTAGTCATATGTTAAATAGTCCTGAAACTAGGTATAGTGACATAGAAAAACTATGCCTGTGTTTGTACTTCTCTTGTATCAAACTGAAGCAATATATAAAGCCATTTGATGTTTATGTTTCCTCTCATTTCGACATTATTAAGCATATGTTGTCTAAACCAATTTTGCACAGTCGAATTGGTAAATGGGCTTTAGCATTAACTGAATAATCCTTGACATACTTGCCTTTAAAAGCAATGAAAGGGCAAATAGTGGCAGATTTCTTAGTCAACCATTCTATGGTGGCTATGCTAGAAAATTTTGTCGATCTAGTGCCTTGGAAATTATATTTCAATGGTTCTAGTCACATAAATGGTGCGGGGATAGGGGGCGTTATAATTTCACCCAGTGGAATTCCAGCAGAGTTCAAATACACCATCGACGGTATCTGCACTAATAATGAGGCAGAATATGAATCCTTTACAGTGACTTGAACCGCCTTGAATTGGGGCAAGGAGTGTCGAAATTATGGGAGATTCTGAATTGGTAATCAAGCAAGTATCAAAAGAGTACAAATGCATTAAAGAGAATCGATCATGTACTTCGGATTGCCATAAGGTTGTTAAAACGGTTCGAACAAGCAAGCCTTCACCATATACCTCGACGGGAAAACCAAGAAGCTAACGATTTAGCGCAAGAAGCCTCAAGATACAAGAAGAATGAAGATGAAGAGCCTATTGTAACGCCCTGTTTTTAATTAATATTATATTATATTAGTATTTTCGAGTTACCGATCAATATTTATTTTGCGACGAGAATAAGTATATTAATCGATATATTTGATAATATATTTGGCGACGTTTCGTTCGGTCCGGTTCGATAAAATATTATTCGAATCCGATATTTAATTCCCTGAAATTATTTGAATTAATTGAATTGATGATATAATTAGATAGGGGTGTGGGAAGAATTTTGTTAGAATTGGGTTTTACACCCTTAACCTTACTAATAGGAAAACAACTTATAAAAGCCATTTTCTTCCTTTTCTTTCCATTTTTCCTACACCAAGCAAACATAGAACATAGAAGCTTGGAGAGAAAAGAGAGGGTTTTGGGAAGAAGAAGAAGAGGAGCAAGAGGAATCTTGAGGTTGGAGTTGTAGGATCATCAAGAATCATCCAAGCTTGTGAGGTAAGGGGTTTGATTCTCCATCTCATATTGTTAGGTTTTGATAGTTATATTTTGGATTTGGGGGAAAAATTGATAGGTTGATTTATGAGTTGTATGTGTGATTGTTGAATGATTTAGAAAGTTTGAATTAGGAGTATGGAATGTGGGTGTTTTAGGTTCTAGCTTGTAGAAATTAGAAGTGCTGAAAATGGAAATGAAGAAAAATAAGAAAACTGGAAAATAAAACACAGTCTGTTGTAAAAATGCAGGGAAGAAGAAGAAATGGATGGAGGGTGATGCACGGGGGAGGCGCCCACCTCCATGGGTGAGGCGACAACCCCCTTCCCTGAGGCACCCTCCTCCATTCATGCACACAAGCCAGGGACGTTAGTCCCATAGGGAGAGGGGTGTGTAGAATTCTTTCCGGTTTCTCGTATTTCACGTGTTTTGGTTTTTGTTTTCTCGAATGTTTTCTGCATAATCCTTGCTAGCTAGCTTCTGTTTCTATTCATTTTTCCAATTTCAAATACTACTAGTTAGTATTAATAAAATATAATTAAGACATAAGTTAGCCGATTAAATTTGGAACTCGATTATGTTCCGATTATCGACTTGTAATTCGACACGGAGCAAGTTGCTTGAATTCAACAAAATTGACGCATAGTTAGGACGCGGTAGAACGAGGGAGGTTAGTTTTAGAAATTGTGAGTTTTGACGAGACGACCCGAATAGGCCAATTTACGGTTAAATTGAATCGGATCGCATTTTAGTGGATTTAAGGCACGCATGGACAATCCGATTTCGATGTTGAGGATTATGATTAATACGGTTATTAGAAAGACTCTCACGACGATTATTGATGTTTTGTCTATTTTTCCGCTTTGGAATTTGGTGAATTAATTGATAATGAGGTGGTGTGAATAAACATAATGTTGCATGACGTGTATTTATTAATGAATACTTGTTGATATGCGATGTGATGATACATGTCTTTATACATGATGATGTGATGATTATATTGATGTTATTAATAAATGCTCGATTTGTGAATGCATGATTTTGACGATGATGAATGTTGTTGGTGATGTTTTACATAATGCAAATATGATGCGATGATATATTGATCTTGTTTTGGATAAACTATGGCGATGTGGGCTTTATGCCAATTTTGATGAGCGATGATGATGTTTTGTGTTGTGTTGTTTTATTGTAGAGTCACATACATTGCATTGGCGACGATGGGCTTTATGCCGATGACGAGGCTTTTGCTAAGTGTTCCTAATTATGGACAAAGCGACGGTACCACATGCATAACATAGTCGTGTCTCATGGAGTCGATTATGTTTATGTTTGAGTTGTTTGGCATTGGGTTTTGTTAATTGATGGATGATATTGAATTGCGATGATATGATGTTTTGTTTGGTGATGATCTTTATGATGAACATGAAATGAATATGATTTGATAATTTCATGATAACTATGTATGAATATAATGATGAGTTTTGCGATGATTTAACTTGATGAAATGCTTAATGTAAATATGATGTGATGATGTTTAGACGATGGGCTTTTATGCCAAAAGCGATGATGGGCTTTAGCCAATTGGTGATGACATTATTTATGTTGCTTATGTTATTAACATTGTTTGATATTGTCGTTTGATGTCGTTGTTTATGATCATTGCGATGATTTCGTGGTGATGAACGTTTATGTGGTGTTGGACGATTTATGCCGATGAGGTTATGGCGATAAAGTGTAGATTTTACACATTAGGATGACGATTAAAGTAAGTGAGTTTTGCTTATGTGTTGGAATTACATTATTAATCTATTCCTTTATAATTTCCAAAACTATATATATATACACACTTTATCATGCCTTTAATTATATGTTTTGGAGTATCTCACCTTTACTTGTTTCCGTTACCTTTATATTGGTAATACGAGGTTATGAAGACGGAGTTTATAGCCGTTAGTCGAGTCGTTGTCACTGACACGTAGCACCTGGGAGAATATTTATATCGCCTTGTTGTTGTTTTTATTATTATTCTTTTGTGAATTAAGAACCATAATTTATGAAACCATGATTTTGATGAGGAAGTTTAATAAAGAAATTGTTTTGATTTTTATGAGTTAATTTATGATTTTCGGTGATGCTATGTATCCGAGATTTATACTTTAAAGTAAACTGTTTAAAGTGATTTGGTTTTGAAGGTGTGACGCCTTAGTATTTAATTTATGAAATTTTAAATTACTCTGATTCTTGCATATAAAACCTTGGGTAATATTGGGGGTGCTACACCTATTCAAGTAAAGAAAAAGGTTAGAGCTACTTCATTGTCCCCTTCGGACTTATCAATTATAAAATTAGGAGCAATAAATACAAATTTTTTTGAAATTTTAGCAATTGATAATGGGCAAGATAGAGATTGACGCAAACCCGTGGTCGACTACTTACGTTCGCCCACGGGGTCGACAGATCGAAAAAACAAAATATCATGCCCTGAGTTTTGTTTTAATTGAAAATGAATTATTTAAGAAAAATATCGAAGGGTATTACTCAAGTGCCTAGGAGAAAGTGAGGCATATGTAGCAGTGTCGAGTGTGCATAGTGGAACATGCGGTGCACACCAAGCTGGACACAAGATGAAATGGCTGTTGATGCGAACAGGTGTTTATTGGCCCTCAATGTTGAAAGATTGTATCGAATTTGCTAGAGGATGCCAAGAATGCCAAATGCACGGGGGCATCCAGCATGTGCCAGCAAGCGAATTGCATGCCATTATAAAACCTTAGCCATTTAGAGCATGGGCCTTATATGTGATTGGGGAAATAAAACCAGCATCATCTAAACAGCAGAGGTACATTTTGGTCGGTATTGATTATTTCACCAAGTGGGTCGAAACTGTAGCTTTAAAAATGTCGACCAAGAAGCTGTGATTGATTTTATACAAAATCATATTATGTGTCGGTTTGGAATTCCTGAGACAATTACAACCGACCAAGGTACAGTGTTCACGAGGCAAATGCATTCACAAAGGAGTTGGAATAAAACTATTGACTTCACTCCCCTTATTACGCCTGCTGAATGGCCAAGTCGGTCGCTAATAAAGTAATAATTGGTTTAATCAAGAAGCATATAGGTAAAAGCCAAGAAATTGGCACCAAATGCTAGATCAAGATCTGCGGGCATGTCGAACGCTCCTAAAGAGCAACGGCAACCCCATTTCGATTGGCATATGGACATGATGATGTTTTACCACCGAAATACACGTGAAATCAAGTGATTCAAACGACAACATGAAATAACGTCGGAGATTATTTGAATGTGTGACGCTCAATATTTAATTTATGAAATTTTAAATTACTCGATTGTTGCATATAAAACCTTGGGTAATATTGGGTGTTACATTAGTGGTATCAGTGGTCGATTCGGTCGGGCCGTTATTAATGTGTTTAAAGCCTGTTGTATGCGAGTGTGTGTGAAGCATCATGGAACTTGCTTGTTTCTAATTGTTTGTCCGCAGAGATGAGTTTGAAACAAGTGGGAGAATTTTACTTGGTGGCGCTTGTGCCTTAGAGTTGGAGCTCAAGCGTTGTTACACTTTGGTAACTTGAAGTGTAAGTTAGAAGACTACGTTGTAGTTTGGTAAAGATGGTTTATGTCACCATCATGATTGTGATCTGCCCATTGAACAATTGAGGAACCGATCACCCTTAATCTTTGTTGATAATAGTTGGGAATTGTGTTATTTTGGATAGACT